>JAZGTJ010002639.1:22615-40796 GCA_036877575.1 Botia almorhae
TGTCAGATAAGAGAGACATACATTGTCTGTAGTTTTAGTTATATAAATATATATATATATATTTATATATAGGCTGTATATATTGTCTGTAGTTGCATACAGTGCAGGGTGCAGTTTTAAAGTTTTCATTTACACAAATTAGTTTGTACAAAATAAATATTTAACTTAAAGCCAAAGCTATAGTCTGTTTATAGACTATTTCTCTGATTCTGGTTTCATTATCATTTTAAAAAGATTATTACCCTGAACATAGTGTTTATGGTACTTACAGTAAATACAGACTCCGTCTTCAAAATTCTCTGAAGTCACCAGAGATTGTCCACACTGATACTACATCGTAAATGAAACACATGGATCGCTGGTTCCAAATATTTCAAAGCTTTGTAGTAAATACCTGGATGATGCATATGGTATTGTGTTCATTTAAGATGTGCAATTCCAGCTGTTGCGAGAATCCTGTTGACAGTCTATCTGCCAAAATGGGTTTTGAATCTAGATAATTCTGCATTAGATAAACAAATTGATTTCGACTTTGTTCAAAAGGAAGGGCTGGCGTCTAAAACTGAGATGGTAATGGCGAATGGCAGAATCCTATTCAGATAGTAGATGAAACGTTGAAATTTCGCTGATGAATATAAATGGCCCTCGATGACTGCCAGCCCAAAACAGACACTTAATATCATGAATGCAATATATGAAATACAGCTACATTAAATAGATTTTTTTTTGCGTAATGAAAGGATTCTTTCCGATGGGACCAGCTGTTTTAAGAAACTCGCACAACGTGTCTGAAAACCTCTTGAAAGATTTTCATTTGTGCACAGAAAGATTGGCTTCTGAGGTAATAGTTTCAGACTGATTTTTTTCTGAAACTATTCAAACCGAATTTTCTGAGACACGAAACGCAAGAAGTTGTACTGACATCTTTCAATAAATCATGCTACTCGTTATGTTCTGCAGGTGTGCAGAGGAAGACAATAATAACAGAATAACAATATGAGTTTCAAGTCAAGCGTTTGGTTGTGTTTCAGATGCTTCTGATGGATTACAATGAAGGAAAATCGACATTGACTTTCAACTGTCTCAGTTTCAAAATAGTTATTTTTCTGTGTAATATTTTGAGAGGATGAGCAAGGGATTGCTTTTCTAAGCCCCGCCCTAAAAAGGAATAGTAACTCAAGAGATTACAGTAGTATCATAGTAAATGTCCAACACTAATAAAGGGGGCGGAGCTTAGCGAAGGATCAATTGCCTTACCTATTCTCTTTTAATCAAAAGATTTTTTTTAAAAGACACTATATGCAACCGGTTGGTAAGATTACACCATACAGAAACGACTACATTAATTTCCCCTTTTTAACATTCAGCCATGGCCCCATCAGCCACTACCATGATTTCTCATTGAAGGAATCTGTAAGGATGTAATTAACTCCCTATCCTAATCCCCATGGATAGATTAAGAAAGAAGAAAAGATACATACAGAAAGCAATTTGCTATTAATTATGAAAAAGGCAAGGGGAGTTTATTGGTTTATAGAGCTGCAGAATAATCTAAAAGTCTTTCAGAATCAATTAGGAAAGCATGCACTAGACTCCCTGTTGACAGAGAGTCGGGTTCGAGTAAGAATGAGGTTGACGAAGTGTCTGAGAATCTGAGACCAAGGTGAGAATATACAGTGTATACTTGAGGTGAAAAGGCAGGTTAGCTTTGAAGTCATGTCTGAGAGGAAAACTGCTGGAGGCACAGTGTGCTTTGTGTAAAATAAGGACAAGAAAATGTTGTGGTGTGATGTAAATTTAAGTATATTTAAAAGAATATTCATGTTCCCGGCAAAGCAATTGTAAATGATAAACATCCTTACAGCTAGCCAAATGTACAGACTGTTTTACATAAGATTAACATTTAGCATTTAGCATAACATTGAACATAATATTTTAGCAAGTGTGTTATTTTGCAGAAAATTCTGTACAAAAATTCTGAAAAAAGTATTTTATTTGTATGAATGTTTTTTAGTTTACACTTTGTAAATTATTTTGGATGTCAATATATATATGAATAATGCTGATTATTGCAGCGTTACTGCATATTCACATCTTTCATTTAAGGCATTTTTAAGCAAGTACTTAAGATGTACTAACTCCTTCAGATGACACTGGGTTGACAGGGTCTCTGTGCCAAATGACACTTCTTGAAAGGCGCTAGAACCCCGCTCCCTCTTTTACAGTGACAGCTCTGAGACAGGGGTTCAGCTAGACTGACCCTGTGCAGCTTAATAACCAAAGGCTGCCAGCAGTAAGATGAATTCTGCTCAATATATATCCATCAAATGCCCTGTGAGACTTTCCTGCATCTGCTCATTAGCCGCTGATACTGTAGCATCACAGATCCAAAGTCTAGCACTTACTACAATTTAGTGACCAGACAGTTAACAGAGTTTATTTGTTTATAAAACATAAGATATTGTGTGACTGATCAACTGACTAATAATGACTGATCGATTGTTGCTTAAAGTGTAAAAATGGCCGGTACATTACCTACAGTTATTCATATAGTTAGTTATTGGTTCTAAAGAATAACACAGAAATCATTGTGAATAATGTATGTGAATACTACAATGCTCACATGTGCTGATATTGTATGTGTACAGTATGTATTTGCATGATATTATAACAGATTAATCAGTCTTTCATGATCCTTGATCTTTAAAATGAATTTAACTAAAATGCAAAATTTTATTTTTACTTAGAAATAAAAAGTATTGGGATTTTTGAGGAAAAATTGAACATGAAAAATGTTAGATTGTGCACTATTTGTATGATAAATGTATACTATTGACCATGTTAACTGGAAAAACATGAACCATGCAGGACATCAGGTCATGGATTTGACCTTCGATGTTGAATCTCTGAGATCACACTTTCATTTTGCTGCCTAAATCATTTTCAACCTGTGTCCTTATCGGAGTTATCTGAAATTGCCTCTTATATGAAGCCCTCTCCTGCACGTTCCACCCTCATGCTTGTTCACAGACATCTTTTCCACCATTGTTATTGATTTATAGCTAACTGGCAAACAGAGTTTCAAATATGCCGTACTGTTGTTCAGCCTCTGCTGCAAAAACCCATCTACACTCAGATTTTGTATTTTTGCTATGTAGATCACACAGAACTCTTCTAGTTAGAGTTAATCTCTTTAATGACCTTGACGATCTCAAATGATGGATTGAACAGACCTGTATTCAGCTTATAACTGAGGTGGTTATAATTGAGGTTATCAGAGCCAGACTACAGTGTGTTACAGTGTGTTATTCATGCACAGAATGACTGCAGCTTCTTATATATGGGTCTGTTTCAGTCCACACTGTCTCTTTTGCTGATGGTTTAGAGTGACATTTCTAGTAGTACTGTAGTACTGCCCTCTTTGCACCGGTTACCAGTGCAAATGTTCTTTTTGAATATTATGCCTTTGTTATCTTTTTAATAAATGGATCAATTAATTAAAATCAATACATTCAAAATAATTAATACATTATTATTTTTTTAATATTTATTTATCTCTAACAACATTTGATTTCCTTAATCTGTTCTAGATGCAACTGTACAGTACTTTATAAAAATGAAATGGCCACTAATTTCTAATGAAAAACTGTTAAATAAAAAATGCACAAGTTGTTGCATCGGCATGCATTAATACTCCTGAATGCGTTATCACATCATAAAGATGTGACAAACGTGTGTGTGTGTGTGATTTATAATTCAAGGAAAATCATAAGAGCAATGAGTTTTCCACAAAATGCACACACAAACACATACACTCATGAAAATAACTTGTTGACAATTACCTGTGGAGTCAAATGCAAAAATGTGCGGTCATGCTCGCAGTCACACAGACACATGGCATGCATGCACACGATGTCATCTGGGACGAGCAACACGGCATGACTAAGGTCTTCATCTTATCACCTCAGTGCACCAGAGCATACTGCAGTGCTGGGGAAAGATTTAAGTACAGAGAGCTGGACGGATCCTCACTGTATAACGCATGCTTTATACAACATAGATTACGTAGATTTGACAGAACAACTTTTCTGTGGTGCTTATTTGGGAAACTGTACCAGTCTACATTTCTTAAAAACATCAGAAGCCTAAGAATATCTTAGATCCATTTGCACCAGGGGTCTGTGATTTACTTAGCCTTATGATGCTTTTGGGAAATGCAGCCCAGTTCATTACAGTTTATTAAACAATACAAACGTTTCAGTAAGGGTGCAGTCTTTGCAGCCTCTCTAAAGACGCTTTTCAAGGCCAGGCAGTTTGCTTTTTACTTGACGCAACATCTTAAAACAGTGAGCTGCAACATAGCAGCCGAAGAAATCCATATGCATGCTTACATAAACTAACAAAAAAAAAACACACATACTGATAAAATGTATACCTTGAATTCACTGTAAGTTTCTTAAATAAAATGTCTGCCAAATGCACAGATGTCTCAAATGCTTTACTAGTCTGCTGCAATGTATAAAAATAATATATATTATATAATAGTCTACAAATTTGTATATACTGTATGTATATGTACGTGTGCATGTGTGTAAAAAGGAGGCAACCTTCCTACAATACTAAATAAAGCCAACGTCCTCCGGCACACACACAGTCTTTCTTTTGTGGATCACAGGGCCCATTTTATGCTTAAATCCGTGTTGACACTTGTTTCCCTTTGGACACCATCGGCAATATTTAAACACTGCATTTATGACATCTGCCTTGAACTGAATTTAATGGAGTTTAACCAAAAGCTTTCAGTGCTTTTTTATTTTCAATCAAAGCAGTATTTTCCCCCAAAATATAATGCTGGACCTCCAAAATTATGCAATAATATCATAAGGGTGAGTCAAAAGTATCATAAGGGTGGGTTTTAAAAAATGGTTCAGACTTCAAAAGATTCAAAACTTTATCAAAAAGTCATGTGGACTACTTTTATGATAATTTTTAAATTTCATTGTATTGCAAAGCAACAACGGCAGTCTTTAGAATATCTCCTCTTGTGTTGCATGAAAGGAAGAAAGTCATACGAGTTTGGATAAGAGTGAATAACTGAACATGGATTTTTTTGTATCTCTACTTATTTCTAATCCTTTAATGGTCAAGGCCTTATGTTTTGTTCCTGGCTTTAATCTCTCTCTCCTCCTCTCTCTCTCTCTTTCTCTCTCTCTCCTCTCTCTCCCTTTCAGAATGATTCCTGCCTCCCACAAGCTGTTTTTACTGAGCGATCTGGCCTCGTCGCGGGACTATGAGCTATGCGTCTTGGCGGTCTACGATGATGGCATCACAGCTCTCACTGCTACGCGGCTGGTCGGTTGTGTGTCATTCACAACGGAGCGAGAGTTCCGCCACTGTCGCTCGATCCATGATCAGTTTCTGGGCGGAACCATGATAATTGTCATTGGTGGAATCATTGTGGCATCCGTCCTTGTTTTCATTTTCATTCTGTTGATGAAATATAAACTTCACAGCCAGCACTACAAGCAGAAGGCTGCCTGCGTAAGTAATGTTTGTTCTCAGACCAATGGTGGCCAGCAGGGGGCGACATCAGGCCCTCCACCCAGGTCATCTTCATCCTCTGGCTCTTCCAATAAGCCCTCTGCCCCTTTTGGGTCAGAGAGGCAAGAAGGGTCCCATGGCTTAGAGGGGGGTTACGGAACATTAAAAGCAACTACCGTGGTGGACTTGAACCCAGACTATGGAAAATCTGTTAAAGATGACGACTCCATATCCCAATAACACAGGGTGAAATCCCAGCTCTCCTTCCATCTTCACACCTCAATCCATTCTGTTTTTTTTTCTGTTGCTGGGGTCCTGCAGAATTACTGAGGATTATCTCCTGTCCAAGGTGAGGATGGATTTTTTTCTCTTTCTCTACCTATAAAGGTTTGTTGCTAGGCAACTGGTCATCATCGAGGTAGAATCTCCCCACACTACAGAGCTGATGTGAAGATGTGCCAGTTCTGTTAATTAGCGCTGTTTTAATGGGTAAATAACAGACATGCTAACACTGCTGTCTTTCCATGTCAGGGCAACAGGGCTGAAAGAATTTCACAAACTGTACACTTGAAATCGTTTAAGTGCCACTATTTAAACTGATAGCATGACACACATTGTTTAGTGCATTGGTGTGATATTAAATTACAAAGGCATATGATTGAACACAGATGCTTAACATGGATGTTTACAGTTAAAAGGAGTCTTATGGTTTACTGAATGCTGTACGTTGCAGCATATTAAGCTTATGAATATGTCGTGCATATCACTGCAGATAGAAAATAGCATGTTTTTGCTTTTGCAAGGTGCAGGCCATGCACCTAAATGTCTGTGTTTTGCAGGGGTCGGAGTTAAATGACCAAGTAAGGGTGATGTAAAAACTCAGCATCAGTGGCTCTGGCCCCGCCCACCTAACATGATATCATTGCAACATGATTTACTTTCGAAAATCTTACTCTCCACAAGGCACCACTGTAAACGCACTTACATTCTCATATTTAAAGGAATTGTCCTCTTCTATCTGCTCTTTTAGCACTTCTTTAGCTTTTTTACTGTTCTAGCTTACTCTTGACAGTGTGTTACTACAGATATTGGAGCTTATATCTGGCAAATTGCTTATGATGTTCCTCATTTGTTAGTCGCTTTGGATGAAAGCATCTGTTAAATGATTAAATGTAAATTTAGACTAATAGAAATTATCACACACAGAAGGTTCAGAAAGTTCTAGAATTAGAAATCTAATTTAAACGTGATAATATGCAAATGTCAAGCATCCCGTGCTGTGGACCAGCCAAGCCACATTTTCAGCTGTGAAAATAAAAAGAAAGTATGAAACAACAATTCACATCATCCTTTCACTCTTTTTGCATGCTGAGCCCGGTATTTTCTTTCCTGTAAAGCTGTCCTGACACTGCCTGTGCTAGAGGCATTCGTTTGTATTTCAGTCAAAGCCCGACAACCCCATGGTGGCACAATTTAGGTGGGCAGCCCCTTCAAAGCAGGGTGGATAATATCAAGCAGTGGACTACTTTAGCTTCCAGATTCAAGGGATGACTCCATTTAGCATCACCAGGAGAGACCCATCTCTGCGAATTGGTCATGGTTGCGTTCAATAAAGGTACCTCTGAGGAGCCCTGAGTGAGCTAGATGGAGAGCAGTTGTTGGTAAGCACGCTCTGTTTGATGGGAAATAGCACCTCCAACAGGCAGAAAACTGACACTGCAGGACTGGGAGTTGAAGGACAGTGGTGTCAGTCAGGGTCAATGTCAGGAAAAAACATCAAAAGGCTCCCTCAGGCATTTGACACCAGTAAGCCATGTACTGCCTTTAGAATTAGCTGAGATGTTATCTGACCAGGTTAAAAGGCTTTTTTACTTGAGGTAATATCTTTCAAACCAGAAAACCTGAGTCTTTTTGTAATTGTAATTGTAATTTGATTTTAAAAATGCTTTATACCCTTTGGGGTTTTTCCAAAATTAAAGCACATTTATGGTACAAACAACTCAATACTTCTTTTCCTATCAGCTTCATATGGGTTTAAATTTAATTTTGTCTTGGAAGGTGAAAGATTATTACACGGGAACAGAGATACAAGGTCCGACATTGAACACTGGAAGATAAGAAAAGACGCTATGATGGAAAAAAGGGCTGATATGAGTATTGTAACAGAGTTTTAAAGAATGAGATAAAAGGGTAAAGGGCTAGTGTCTGTGATATTGAGACAAATGAGTTAATCTGTGAAGTGGGATGTTATGAAATACCAGCAGAAGGTAATTACGATTTTTCGTGCATTAAAGAAAATGGGACGCAACCTCTCCTCCCAACCCTGCCGACAGCAGATACGGACCGGAATCCCTCCAGACTGCAGCAGGACATGCTGCGCTAAAAATAGTCTGAGGCCTAGCATTAGCAGGCTCATTGCAGATAGCTAGCTGCAACGCATCAGGTTATGTCCTTGCTGGTGATAGGAGCTTTGTTAGTTCTACATTATATTTTAGCGGGTCTTAACGGAGGTAATGAAGACATTAAATGTCCAATTAACATTCACTATCTGTAGTGGTCAACTCTTCTTGTTTGTGCCTAGTCAGCTAATGTGTTGGGGAAAATTGGGTGCTGTTTTTTCTGATACAAAGATTCAGGAGCCATTTAGCATAATAATGTTTGCAGAGACAGGGGTAGTACAAAATGTAGTCAGTGATACTCCTGAAATGGCCATTTTATCACAGCTTGAAATTTCTTTTGCAATGCGCTACTGTTTACTGTCAATTCAAATTCCATTGTAAAATGTATATTTAAAGTCTGCTCAGATCTCAGATTAAAGATTTTTAGTTTTGCAACAGCTTTTTAAAGGCACGCTTAGTATTTTTTTGCTACAATATGTTGTGCTGCCAATATGTTTATTCACTGTATCATCCCCACTTTTAATGAGGAATAATGTTGCAGAATCTAATTTTTTTGACTTTTGTTTTCCAGGCAAATTTCTCAGTCTGGAAGCTAGATGCAGATGCCGAATTAAATGGGATTGAAGCCAGTCTATTAGCAGGATAAACTGTGGGTGGAACGCAAATACAACAGCAACTCTGTGTTCAATTCCTTATGCAAGACTCTCCACACACCACGGATATTGTGCCTCTTTGGAGCATATGAGCAAGATTTTTTATCCCAAGAAAGAAAAATCCTCAAATTAATTCAGAGATTTAAACACATCCATCTGGGAGTAAGTTGTGGTTATTTTTTCCCTCAACATGTGGAAAGTATAATGATAATATATGTCAGTGTTTGATAGCTCAAATCTCTGCAATGGTCCAGTGCCAAAGGATTGACGTATCTGGATTTAATGTTCTCTGAAGGTTCATGTGGATACAGACTTATCAAAGTTCAATGAAATATTGGCCAGTCAGTATTGAGTTAACATTTGTGGACCTTCTGGAGCACTTTATTATGGATTCCTCTGTATTGTGTAAGCTAATGACTGTGGCTTTCTCGCGCTTTATTTGGAAACTGAGCACATGGATCGATATTCAGCTGATTAACAAACATGGGGAGTGTGTTCTTGGAATCTGGAGATTAGGTCAAATAGGAGAGGCACCACTGGAACATTGAACATCAGAATGCGCTAAAACATTTAGAATCTCATGTGTCAACAAAAGTTGACGGTAAGGTGGTTTTGAGAACTGTATGTCTGACAACAGACTATGTGAAAGCAGCATAGGCCAATATAAGTATTCTGTAGGCCTCTTTGACATTCGGCCTGCTGTAATAAATACTGTTATTATTTTCCTCCGATTGACCGTATACGTATTTGTATGTGAAGTACACCTTTAGCCATCAACTATTTGATTTTGAAAGAAAATAATAAAAATATGGGATGGAATTTTATGCTTTCATAGGTACTCTATGTGGATTTATAAAGAAATAAAGTATTTTTCTTCAAGACTTGTGAAATGGCTTTTTATTTCAGGCTAAACTTTTTTAGCAATTTAATTGACTATATTTGCCCTGTGTTGATATGTCTTACATTTCCAATGCTAAATAATAATATGATTAATTGACCAAGTCAAGCATACCACACTCCAAATTTCCCTTAAAGATCTATGGTAAGTTATTTTTAGTCTCATGCATTCATATTCTCAATACTCCACAGAGAATGTTCATCTTGGTGTGCAATGAAGGGTAAAATGTTTACAGTGCATTGATTATTTGTAGCTACTTTAGCTTTATGCTAATAGAATGAAGCGGTAATGACTTTTGCAACCACATGATGTCACTGCTCATGTACTTCATGCTGTGGACTCCAGGGCTGTTGACTCACATGCTAAGCCACATTATAAATAATTATAACTATATTGTATCATGACTGACATAAAAACATTACTATAATGAGATTATAAATATTGTCTGATTTCCAAATGCTTCATGGTGAAATCTTCAAAAATGATATTTTTTTGTGTATTTGTATTGATTAAGAGCTTTAAGATGGTTGAAAACATTTTTGTTATGCTGGTTGAAAGTGTCTTTTCACATTGTGATAGCAATTACTACAATCAAGTAAAGTGGTATAAATATATTTATCTGTGGAACACACAGGACCACAACATGTTCATTCAATCATTACTTTCGGTCCGGATCTCTGAAGACAGGATGGAATCTTATGGTTTAAAATCTAGCTTGCTAGTGCTGACCTCTCAGAAATTGCCTAACCTACCTCTGAGATAATAACAGTCACGATTTAAAAAAATATAATCTCAAATATTGCAATGAAACCAAGGAATCTAAGTTTAGAGTAGTAAAAGTCAGACGTGTTTGGGAGTGTTGTTGATTCTTTTGCTTGTTTACATACAATTGTTGTTTTTTTCTGTTTATGCCTGTAATTGTTTTCTGTTAGATGATGTTGCAAGATTGATATATGCTAATTTCTCAAATGATGGGTGATGGGAAGAGAGGCAAAAATGTTTTCTGGATTTGGGTTTCATTTGGCCATGAGCTGCACATATCTCAGAACAAAAGACATTCCTTAGCTTATTTAAATTCTGCGATGATCCTGTTATATAGATGCCAACAATGATGCTAAACCCCCACTGATACTGAAATAGTATCAATATAAATGACGATGTTTGTAGACTAATACAACAGAGAGGTTAGACATCAGCATGCTGTTTCTTGTTATTACCCACAATGCCTCAGTTTGTCATCATGGGGCACTTCATCTGAAAGAACCAGCAATGCAGGTGCCAGGGGCCGTATAAAGGAATATGATGTTGTCTGATCAGCATGTTAATGAATCCTAATGCTAAAGTTACACAGATTTCTCACAGCCACGGGGAACTGAGCATCTAAAAAAACAATCTTTCAAACTTGCACAGATCAATGCAATCTGACACAGATGTTCTACAGAGACCTCGCTTGCATGGTTCTTTATAAACTTTTGCATCCTCTGTTGGTGAGTTTAGAGCTAAAAGCGTCCAATGTTATGCATTGCTAAATGCTGTGGATACAATTTAATAACAAGCTCCCTATTTATCACACCTTATCACAGTCTTTATCCTCATTAACAGCGTATACTGTGTGTACATCACAGTATGTTTCCATTCTCTCCTTTGTGTCTGCGTAATTGCCGTTGACTCCCACCAAGCCAGGGCTAACAATGTAGTCTGATAAGAGTCTAAACAAGCCTGAATGAAGAAGAGAGTGTTTCAGATATAGCCAAGGATGTGCTTGTTTATACGTCATTTACAAATCAGTGTATCTGATGATATGGTAAGCCGGCATGCTTAAAAACACAGGTCTGTTTATAGACGTCTTCAGGCCCAAAGATTCTGGATGTTACGTGTACATCTGGTACCTACGCGCATGTAGATGTCATGTCTTATGAAAATGCCAGAGACTTCAACAAAGCTCTGAGCTCTATTAAACTTGATAATTACTTAAGATTTTGTGTAGCAGCTGGTGGTGCATTTGGTTCTGCTGTTAATTAAACTCCAGATTGCAATTTGAGGTGCTGTCAAGACGTGCCTAAAGATATTCAGTAAAACATGGCTTGCATTGCGTCTTGTTGTCAATGCATGTACTGATGGATGGCTGTGGATCGTGTTTGAAAACCTTGATAGCTGCCATGCTGTTTACTTGCTGTTGACTGGCAACATCTGAACATAAATGCACTCTGTGTACCATTTTCGAAACATTCTGCAAACATTCTGCATTCTGCAAACCTATAGCGCTCTCAAGTGAAGCACGCAGGAGACCAGACTCACAATTTAGTCTGCACTAGCATGTGGCTAAACATATAAAAGCATATAAATACATACAATCTGCTAGATTTTTTTCACTGACCAATGCATTCTGCATTCTCTTTTTCAAAAAATGTGATGCTGCCCTAATTTAGCCAAGAAAGCTATAATCATGCTGAAAGAATGTTTTGAAACATCAGAAATGCACTTGCATTACCATAAAATGAGATCTAAGTAGGTAGCTCAGTAGGTTTTGAAGCAGAGCATTGTCTCAGATATACTTTGCATGTGCAGCTGTGATGTCAACCACAGGGTTTGGAAATTTCACATCATCTGAACTGCCTGTGTGTGTTTTATTTTTAATATGGTGTTATCTCTAATTGGTTTGCTTGCAGAAGTTCTCATACAATCATCATTGTGTTCTTGGTTACCACAGATAAAGTCCTAAGGGTACAAGTTATTATGATTGCGTTTGTGCTGGGCCCTATTTAGGGGAGTTTCCCCTATCTGCTTGGAACTTTCCCTACTCTGTGGACCCAAACAGATACCCATCATGCACAGTAACCACAGTACATGCACAGTAACTCAAACAAAAAGATGTTTAATGTTAATTGAACGTCTGCCCTACTAGTATGTTTTAAACCCCTCGGATTGCCAACAGATGGAATGGCTAAACCCTTGAAGAACTTTGAGCATTCTGTAAAAGAAACAAACGAAAGCGGTTTAAATGCTAATTTGTTTGATTTTTCCCTGTAGCTTTAATTGATTTTGCCCTAGCTCTTTAGAAGTTTCCAAAGTCCTAGCAAAGTCATAATGACACAAACAATTACAGATAATATATACTCAAAACGGCATTTAGCCAAAGCAATGAGCACAACAGAAACGCCATCATTAAATTTTAAAACACAATGACCTTTTAGTGAAAATCAACATTAAAATCTACATTAAACTAAAACAGAAGCTACATTTTTTCATTTATAATAAATGGCAAGAGCGGCAACCCATAATTTATTTTAAAGAACCTGCAGCATCTTCTTCTGGTCATCTGTTTAGAGTGAGAGGTCTCGCTGTACTTTCAGAAAAGTGTTAATCTAGAGGTCTTTTAGAATCAGTAAATGCCAAAGCTATTAGAGGCTGGGTGCCGGGCCCAGTGGTGAGCTGTCTAATTGAAAAAAGCTTATAGCAGCCCCATCTTTCAGATTTATTATTAATTTCTGTTGGGATATTTCACCGAGGTCACTGCAGTCCTTTTTGCTGTTGAGTGGCTAATGAAGGTAAGAGATATGGAGAGATGCAATGAAATTGTGTGTTAAATGTTGACACCTGTCAATGTTTATTACTTATAGAGTGTGTTTTGTGTGTGTACCTCTGCTGTGTGGGTGACTTATTTGATCTCAGGTGTCTGTAAATCCCCTCTGTCGCTTTTAAGGGCTTAAGGGTCTCTCATGCTGGGATGGAAGCTTCTGGACACAGGCAGGTCTTCAGTAATGAGACAGCTGAATTTAGCCCAGTCAAGCACTGACTCACAGTTCATTACAATCACATAGCTCCACTCAGCTTAATGGGGAATAACCAAATAGTCCTAAGGGTCAGGCTAACCCCCCACCTGCCTTGTCTCTGTACTTACTTTATAAAGTACTATTCAGTAACTCTTTTACACATTTTTGCACTCTACAAACACTTTTATCTAAAGCAAGTACAGTGCATTAATGCTATACATTCTGTCACTGGTGATGAAGACTGACTGGCTTATCTTGTATATGATGTTGTGATATATAACTTGTGCTGTTTGTGCAAGGGTGTATAGCTAAACAATTAAATTATCATAAGCAATTGTGGCAAATAGTACTCTGAAGTCCACAGTTTCTTTAGCTGAAAATTATTTATTTTTTATAAACCTTTTTGAATGAATAATAACATATTCTAATTCATGCTACATGTGAAAACAGTCGACCTCATGCTGTGAAGGGTCATAATCACAAACAAAGACCTTCCTGCAATCATTAGCATTTAAACAGACAATTTCCCTTTCCTTTTAGGCACTCAAGATATGTAATGAATTGTGAGAGCTGCTTAAATACAGTACATATTTAAAACAGGTATTTATAAAAATATTCTTTTTATCCTTTCGACAGTAAAAGAGAAATACATTCACAGATGCAGTCCTCTATAAACATGTTTCATAGTGAAGGTAAAGCTGGTATAGGTAAAGCTTCATCGACAGAAAGACCAGATGGAATGCCGCATGTGAAGATGGATTATGGGTAACCTTGTCATAAGTGGCTCTCAATATTATAAAAATTTTACATCACTTTCCCAGCATTTATAAAGCCCCTTGTTTATTTCGAAAAGAGTAAATATACGTGTTCGCTAAGAATTGAAAACACTCTGGCGTAATTGCTGTAACATTTTTACAACCATTGTTGAAGTGTTGTGTGTGTGTGTGTATGTGTGTGTGTGTTGACCTGGTATTCACTACTTTATGGGGACCAAATGTTCCCACAAATATAGTAATACCAGTAAATTCTGACCTTGTGGGGGTTTTTAGGTCTACATGAAGAAACACGCCTATAAATCCCAAAGAATGAGTTATTTTGAAAATCTAAAATAGCAGAAAGTTTTTTTATGATGGTTAGATTTAGGGGTAGGGTTTTATGTTGGCTGGATAGAATATACAGTTTGTACAGCATATAAACCATTATGTCTATGGGTTGTCCCCATAAAACATGAAAACCCAGCGTGTGTGCATGAGTGTGTGTGTATCCCTTTTCCGCCAACATGGTGCTGGTGCCAGAGTCTAATCTGGAACCATTTAATAATACAAAACTAGGTCCCACTCATTTGAAAATCTGTACACTTCAAGTTCTTCAGCACTATGCACATTCATTTGTTTTACCTATCCATTTTAAATATATATATATACTTTTTTGATACATATCATATTTGTGAATTGATAAATAGCCTATTTTTAATTATAAATTTAAAATAAGTTACTTGGATGTTAGAATACGTTCTCAGAAAAGTAAAGTATGCTTTTTGTCAGAATAGTCAGTCACACTATAGTCCGAATCTATGGTTAATAACACGGGACCAGTTTCAAGTGAGGATTCCAGGCCTGAGTACCAGCACAGCACCTCCAGTAAAAAAGGGCCATGTGTGTCTGTACTGCCAGCATCTCCTCAGGCTAATGACCGCTAACAAGTGGAGATCTGGAGGGCCTTTAATGAGTCAAAGGGAAATGGACGCCACTGTCTGGCCCTCAGTTCATCAAGCTAACACATTCAGCTGCCTCAATAGAGTAAAGGGCTCTAGGCTGTCTGTACCTATCAAGCAGACTGCTTGAAATCAAAGCGTTTGTGCGTTTGTGTGTGAAATTAAATGGTGCCTCTTGGAGCACTAATTTTTAAACTGCATAACAATAAATGTTTAAAAAGGAATAATTAAATACAAACCTTATGCAACAAAATTTAAATCAAACACTTATAATCTATAATCTAGCCGACACAATCTTTGTATTCAGAATTGAGCAATAAGTAACAATCCATAAACAATAATTATGTAAATTAACTCTCATGGCAGGTAGTATAAGAAGATTTTTTGTTTTCATTCCCATACGCATCGAGAGGTGAGTGAGTTAAATGCTTTCTATTGTGCTAGAATGGTTTTGAATGACACAGACCAGCAGTAATGAAGGACTCTTCTTATGAAACAATAATAGCTTTTTTGTGGCTCTCCAGCTCTGTGCAAGAAAGGCTCTTTGAGTCACAGCCACATGCTTTGTGTCCTGAAATAGTATTATAATGAATTGTGTAACTATCTTGCAACATGCCGGCCAAACCCTGTTAAAGGAATTCAGTTGAGGAGTTCCGTTTGAAGGAGGTCAAAGGGATTCTGTGCCAGGCCTGCACTTGCACTAAAGTGGATTTCCCAGATAAGCTAAAAATATATATTTCTTGTGGGAACATCAATATTATATAGTTTTATGTGAGTCAAAATATTATTTAATATGACTGAAGCAATTTCACTGCATTAGGCAAAAGTCATTACAAGGGTCATATCAAGTTGAAAAAAATTCTTAAAGGGACAGTACCCCCCCAAAATGCAAATTTTCATTTACTTACGTCACATTGTTATAAAAACAATATTTTCAGTGGAACACAAAAGCCAAAGCTTCACAATAAGGTTCAAATCATTAACATTAGCTGATGTCATAATCTTTGTTAATGTTAATATGAATACGGTTGTTCATGTTGTTTCAGTTCAACATGATCTCACAGGTGAATACAAGTGAATACAGAATTTTCATATTTCAGTGAGCTCTCTGTTTACAGTAACAACTACCCATGTTTAGTTTATACAGTTTAGGAAAAAAATTGAAAGAATAAATCAGAGACACACCTGTGTAGAGTGACTTGAAGTAATGTCGATAAAAGATGTTTTTAAAGAAATGTAAATGATAACATGGTGTGAGGAAACATGGTGTGAAATGACAAAATGTGATAAAACAAAAATAGCATAAAGCAAAACACAAAAGTACATTTATATTTATTCACTTAGCAAATGCTAGATCCAAATGATTGTGAAATGAGGACTGATGAGGACATAGTCAAGTGTCACAATAAATAGTTCTAAAATTGCTCTGGAAACTATGAGCTATAATGCAGAGACGAAAGTCTGTCTCTCGTTCTTAAACTTTATTATCCTCATTATATGTGGCCAACAGAGGGGAAAATCATTCACATTCGTTATATATGTAGTTCTGTAGAATTGTTCTGTATTAAACAAAGCTTGTGGAGATAAGGCGAGCAGTGGGCTTAATCTACACAACTGAGTGTAGGAAAGTTTAATATTAAATGTTTGGTCTGCATGTGTGTGTCAATACAGTGGAGATCAGTATTAGTATTATCAACACTGGCTCTAATTACAAACATTATTCATGTTTGATGAAGGAAGACACTACAAAATTAATTATGAAGCTATAGTAATTAGTGAGACCGCAGATCTTACAGATCTCTTTAGCCTGGGGCTCACTGTAAATCCGACTAATGAGATATCAAGCACTTTGACTGTCTTATAATTATTTCCTGCCCCGGAAATCAGGAAACCGGACCCGACAGCTCAAATTGTTCATGATTTTCATAAGTTTACCATTGTGAGTTGGAGTAAGGTTTGGATTCTGATCTGTTATGTACATACTCTATAGTTTTTGTAGAACCTGACAGACTGCAGCTTTAATCAAGTTCGTCAGTTATACTTATTTTATGCATATATATATATATATATATATTATTATTTGTTTTTATATAATTCATAACATCTGGAATATTATTGTTACTGGAACATATTTCACTTCACATTATATAAACATTAATGAGGGCCAAGCAGTTGAGTACTTTTTCAATATTTCAAGACAAGCCATTAGAGATGCTTTTCAAGGTCTTTATGTGACATATTATAACATAATAAATGTACACTAGGCTTGTTCTGGAAGTACCAGGTTGCGTGTGTGTGTGTGTGTGTGTGTGTGTGTGTTTGCGGAGAGCAGCGTGAGAATGCTGTGACCCTGCTTTGTGCTGCAGATGAGATGAGGAGTGGGGCGAGACACTGAGCACAGCCCGTAACACTGTGACAAATGCCACATGGCATTGTGCTGGTCCCTGGGGACAGCAGGGAGGGGAGGGGCCACAGCAGTGTGCTGGAACCCGGGAAAGAAATGCACAAAAAGACATACAGGGAAAGAGATAAAGTGATTGAGATATATTCACAAAAGAGTGAAAAGGATGAAGAAAGAAAGAGAAAGAGGCATGTCATAGCATTGAGAGGTTTTTAAAAACTCAAATGTCGTGTGAAATACTGTGAGGAAAACTTTGACGGTACTGTCAGAATGACTGACACATGAATTTTTTCGTGATCCTGGTTACATAACTTCTCTTCGGTGCTCTGTTCAGATGGATAATAACATCTACAGATTGCTGTCTCTCTCTCTGAAACATATTAATTATATTTAGAAAATGATGAAATCCTTTATGTAACCCTTTATGGACTTATAATAACTTAGATCTTTCTTGCCACAAAAAGCTCTTTATTGTTGTATAATTCACCTTTGCTCTTTTTATAAATTTAAGATGCCAATTAATCCCGTACATCAAAATGTTAGACCTATTTTTTCATCTCAGTCTGTTTTAATCTCTCTCTCTGTCTCTGGCTGGTGCGGCTCAACCCTAAACGCTGGAGATTAACCCAGATGTACTATACTTGGATTTCCAGCATCTTATTGCACACAGGCCCTGCTGAGGGAGCACGGGGCCAGAGCGAGGCCAGTGTGGTCTCCAGAATGCTTAATGGGGGTAAACCGTGGGAAAGCAGGTGAACTGATCTAAAGGGGAAGAGAAAACAGGATCAATAATAATAACAAG
>JAZGTJ010002640.1:0-40792 GCA_036877575.1 Botia almorhae
TGTATTGATTATATGAGTAAGAGCTGGTGTGACTGCTGGAGAAATGGCTTGTAGAAGATGAGATGGAATAGGATCGAGTGGGCAGGTGGTAGGATGGCTGGATAACATGAGTTTGGAGACCTCAGAGTCAGAGAGCTGAGAAAAAGAGGTGAGTGTTTGTGGATTGGCTGGCGTAATATTGATGTCAGTGTGAGGTGTGGCAAATTGGGCACTGATTGTTGCAGACTTCTTGATGAAGAAAGTAGCGAAGTCATCAGAAGAGAGTGATGAGGATGGAGGTGGAGGAGGATGACAGAGTAGGGAAAAAAAGTTTTAAATAGCATGCGGGAGTTAGAAGCGTTGTTAATTCTGTGTTGGAAGTAAGTTTTTTTAGCCGTGGTGACAGCAGCAGAGAAGGAAGCCAAAAGAGATTGATAGGACATAAGGTGAGCAGTGTCATTTGTCTTGCGCCACAACCTCTCTGCACCCCTGAGCTTAGAGCCATGCTCCCGGAGAACATCAGACAGCCAGGGAGCAGAGGAAGTGGCGCGGGCTGGCCTAGATGCTAGTGGACATACTCTGTCTAGACAAGATGTTAGAATAGAGCAGTGTGTTAGTAGCGTTGTTAGTATCAAGTGAGAGAAGTTTGTTAGGAGGAGGGAGTGCGGCTGAAACTATAGAGGAAAGTCTAATGGGTGTGAGTGAATGTAGGTTTTTACAAAAAGAGACTTGAGGTGGGGTGTGGGTGGGTTTGGGGTGATTTGGATTTTAAGGGTGAGGAGGAAATGATCCGATGTGTGTAGTGGAGTGACCAGTGTGTCAGTAGCAGAGCAGTGTCTAGTGTAAATGAGGTAGAGCTGGTTACCGGATTTATGCGTGGCTGAGGTTGACACTTGGTTGAGGTCAAATCAGGCAAGAAGGGTGTGAAAGTCAGATGCTTGAGGCTTTTCAACGTGGATGTTGAAGTCCCCAAGCAGCAGTAGAGGAGTGTCCTCATCAGGGAAGGATGACAGAAGAACATCCAGCTCATCCAAAAAGTGAGCTAGTGGACCTGGGGGGCGGTTTCATACATCAAACATTGTGTGCTTGAGATTTGTCTTTCTTTTGCCTTCTGTTTTATTTGCAACTGTGTTAGGCCGCACATTAAAACCTTTTGGAACCTCCGAACCAATTCCCACATTCTGTTTCTCTTAGTATAGCTATGCCACACTGTAGTAACAGCATTGACATGGCACATTCCATGAAGGGTTTCCCTTTCATCTATGCTTTCATGTTCTCATACTAATATCAGCATTAAGCTTTCCTCAGGAATCATTTAATCCCCCACCAAGCACAAAAGTCTCAAAAATGTATACCTGATAGTCTGTCAGAAAAAGTAGATTCTATAGTGGAAGGATCTGAGCCAAATTTGGCAGTGAGATATTTTGACTTGGGCCAGTAAACAACCACCAACCGACCAAAACACCCTTGCAATCACCTAGCAATGTCCAGCGGTAGCAACCATCCAGAACACCACTCAGAACACTTTATCCTCCACAATAACATTTAATGTTATCAAGCCACGAAATGATGGAATATTGGTAAAAGTGTAACTGTGCACAGCAGATGTGACTACCTCCTTATGATTTTCGCTTCATTGTTTTCCTTGCCTGTTCCTCTCCAAGTCGCTTTGGGTAAAAGCGTCTGCTAAATGCCTACATGTAAATGTAATGTGATCTTTAATTTTCAGAGACACAAACATTAATATTGATACTGATGGTGTATTTTATTTGACCCTTAAATACGTTTTTACAGAGTACTTTGTCAAACTCAGATCTGATCGGTTCATCCCCAGAAGTAAGCACACACAGATTTTTTTTTATCAATGTGTACGGAAACAAATGATTTTAGGTTTGTACCATGATTGTGTTTAAAATTATAAAACTTGCCAAATTTTGCCAGGTTAGTGTCATTTAGAGACACCATGTTGTTTGAGACACCTAAGCAAATTAGATATGCACAAGCAAAATTGTTTATGTGTTGTGTGTTATGTCTATGAAATAGTCAGAATCTTTTGTATATATTTTCCAAAGTTTTTACTGGTGTGCTCTGTACAACCGTATAACATTTAGTCAAAGGTCTGTATGCAAGACTGGTCAAATACTAACTTGAAAGATTGCTACTGTAATGAGAGTGAGGCTGATGCAGTGTTAGAATCGATTTGCAGAAGTTTAATAGTAAAACAGTTCAACAATCCAAATCATGAAACATAAATCAGACTTGAGGTCACAGGCAAAGTAATCAATCACAGAAAACAATCCAACGGGCAAACAAGCAAAAGGGTAATTCAAAAGGCAAAAGTCGAGAGAAACAGACAATAAATCAAACACGTACTAAACAACAAGACTTACCAAGAAACGCTTGGTAAGGTAGTAGAATTGGCAATACTTCGCAAGGCCTGTTTGACCTGGCCATGCTGAAATGGCTACCAAACAAGAAATAGTCATAGAAGCAGATAAAGCAGTATTAGTCAATAATCGGGTGAGGGCTCCCTCTGCTGGCGTGGCATTACAGCTACATTTAATGCACAACAGCCAGTAACACAATATTGTCGCTTTGGCAGGCTGGGAAATGCAAATATTTCTCACAAACTCAGTGGTGTAATCCATTATACAGTTGTATAAACTGTTGTATTGTACAAAAAATTATTTTTGACCCATATTTTGTGGAAATAGGTTTTCTTTTATTGTTTTCAATGTAATTTGCTATTATTCTACAGTGGATCACCAAGGGTTAAACTCAGATAAGCCCCTTAATTTTTTGAAAGACAAATTGAAAAAAAAATTTAGCTTCATGCATTGGTATAACTGACTGATTTAATGAAATAAAGTGTAATTGTGTGTGTATTGCGATGCTTCACTCTCCAGTCATGAGGTGCAGTAACTAATGGCAGATGGCGAGTGTTGGCATTTGTACCTGGCTGACCACTTTAAACTTAGGATAGTATCCTAGCTGCACTTAGAAATATTAAAATGTAATTTTTTTATTATATGTTCAATTTTAGTTTTAAATGTATAAATATGTGTGTGTGTGCATATGTGTGTGTATATATTTAAAGAACATCTCTCTTTGAGTTTCCTCTTAGCACAGTTAATATTAACTTGTTTATTGCTTGTCAGAGATGTGAGATAACCTCAGCAGGTTGTAAAGTAAATCAAGTCCTTATGTCTTTTCGTCTGCTGGTTACACACTGAGAAAGAGGTCCAGCCTCAGGCCATACACTAAATAACGGCATGATCCAAAAATTTTAATAAAAATGTCTGATAAATCTTCTCTATTTAGAGCTGTTCCAATGTCCTTTATTTAGCCCCTGTTTTATAGATAGTGTGTAGATATACAAGTTATGTTTTTTACATCATAATCTCAGAAACTTATGACACATATTCCCACTTTTCCTCATGTTGTGTCAAACCTGGATTTTCTTTCCCTCTTAACACAAAACTCAGAAAATTAGGGACTAACAACCTTAGTCACCATTAGCTTTCACTATGTGGAATTCAGAGTAAGTTAACAGTGACTTTTGTGTTTGGAACAAATTAAAGTTAAACAATGTCAAAGTTTGTATGTTTATGTAAACTATCCCTTTAGCTAGTGGTATCTATAAAATACACACAACTGTGCAAAACAAGGAAAAAAGGACAAAATCATGTCATAAATTTCTCTAGAGAAGATAAAAATAAATCCCTGGTTCCAGAAAAGTGACAGAATATAACATGAAACACAATTATATTTATCTGTTAGTATTGTTATGACTTTACTCAACATATACAAGCACATTATATCATACATATAAATACATATATCAGCATTAGTTGCTGATATCCTATCTCATATGTTCAAAGAGTAGTCTTGGGTTATAATAACAACGGTAATATAAATGTCTGTTCCTTTTAAATGTTTTTACACTTTATTTCTGTTTCCCCGTTAAAAGTCAGGTTTGTCTGTTATGTAATGGTGTATTAAGCAGAACTTTACGCAGCTTAAACTTTTTCAATTTGTTTTTAACCTCATTGGTTAATTTCATTATCTTTTTTAAATAGCCATACATTTAAAGCTGTAGTGGGTGTTACAGTTCTTGGACTTTTGTAGTTTCCTGTTTTGTTCCGGTTTCTCCTTATTTGGTTTACTTCCTGTTTTGCTAGTCAATTACAATCACCTTTTTCACCCTCATTTGTACAAGAGTCCAATTGTATAAGTTCTCCTCATTCCTGTCATGTTTGTTTAATGATTGTGCATTGTAGTACTTTGGATTGTATTGACTAAATAGCGCTCCTGTATGTCTATGTATATACTCCCTTGTTTTGGATTTACGGTTAGTGTTTGTATGTTATTGTGTAATTAAATCGCACTTTTTGTTATTCCTCGCTCCACTCCTTTGTCCTTGTTCCTCCGTTTTCGCAAACACTATTCCGTTACAGAATAACCGACCATAAAATGATAGTACAGTGGTGTTTTTTCCCCTTTCCGTTTTTCTTTTCAGTTTTTTTTTTCCCTTTTCCATCATGCACCCGCTGCCCCAACAAAGCGGCAGAGATATGAAAATTTTTGTGCAGGAGTTTTTGGACTTTGCCTATGACTCCATGTGTGATGACCTCACCTTGGTGCGGGCTGGACCAACACCTCCTACGCGCAAATCCGGTGTGGACTCTGAAGAGTTATGTCAACCTCACTCTATTGTTGACGAAATCAGAGTTCACTGTGGATGAAGCAGAGTCCAGCCCCGGGTCATCACATGGGGTTGTCACCAACCCAGAACTCAGCCAGTCCTTACCCCATGATGCGGAGCATCAGCCTAAGCCCACCGCGGACGGAGAGTCTGAGCCCACTGCGACCGAGAAGTGGATCGCCCCGGCGCCAGAGCTTCAATAAATGTCCGACCAGCTGCGTGAGCCGGCTGCGTCAGACGCAACGGTGGATGTGCTCGTGGAATATGAGGGTAGTTTGGAAGACCTTGCCGACGACACCACCACTGGGGGTAAGTACCAACCTCCCTCTCCCACCTCCTCTCATTTCTTTGTCTCTCTCCCCCCTCTGATGTTGCCAGGGCCTGTCAGCCCCTCTGCTCACCCTCAGCCCACCATTGATGTTGTGGGCTCACTGCAGGTCTGCCTGTCTCAAGCTACATCTGCGCCTCCAGCGTTCTGCCTCCAGCACCCAGACTCCTCCTCGGCCCTATGACCCTGCAGCTCCACTGTGTCTTCCAGCTCCCATGTCTCCACCGTTCCTCCATCACTCTAGCTTCACCGCATCCCTCTGGATCTCCACATTCACCTCGGTTCGCCAAAGCCTTCTGCTCCACCTTGGCGCTTTGGATCCTTGTCACTCTGGCTCGTCAGCTCTCTGTCTCCGCCTCAGGCTCTGCTGCCTCCTGCTCCAGTTCTCCTTATTTCTGTCGTGTTTGTCGGTTATTGTTAATGACTGTGTGTTATATTACTTTGGATTGTATTGACTAAATAGTTGACTAAATAGACTACTGTATGTCTGATGTATCTACTCCCTTTCTAGGGTACAAAAAATCCAATTGCCATGATCGGGATCACATGCCTGGGCAAAAAGCATGCTGAGACAGCTTTCATGGTGGGGTCATGCTCTCATTGCGAGAGCATGCCTATCTTGATGCTGCGGTCACGGCTCTCTCTCGTCTCGGGAGGTCGAGCCCCCTCTGCTGCTCTAAGGCAGCAGAGCTGGTTAGCACACTGGGAGAGCTTAAAATGACAGTGGAGACTTCTTCGTTGGGTCAGTCCCATTTTTGCCCCAGTGCAATTCTTCACGGAGGTGCATGTAGAGGTTCAGAAGTTGTGGAAGGCACCTTTTTCTGACCGAAGCCACTTCCCCTCCACTCGGTGGGGGGGCTGCCAGGGGGTACACAGAGATCCCTCAGGTGAAGTGTGCAGTTGCGGTGCACCTGCTGAAGGAATCGTCCGCATCTCCCGTTCAGAGCCTGTAAGACCACGGCAGCGCTCGCTGCCAAGGCTTACC
This sequence comes from Botia almorhae, assembly GCA_036877575.1. NCBI lineage: Eukaryota > Metazoa > Chordata > Actinopteri > Cypriniformes > Botiidae > Botia > Botia almorhae. The sequence continues at coordinate 5,998 of JAZGTJ010002640.1, forward strand.
GTGCTGCTTGACAGGCAGCCTCCACCCTGCATGGCCATCCTGCAGGTTCACCAGGCCAAGGCACTTAAGCAGCTCCACAAGGGTAGTTCTGAGCCAGGGTTGATGCAGGAGCTGCGTACGGCAACCGACCTTGCCTTTCGGGCAATGAAAGTCACGGCGTGGGCCCTTGGCCAGATGATGTCCACCTTGGTGGTCTAGGAACAACAACTGTGGCTAAACCTTGCGGAAATGCGTGATACGGACAAGGTCCATTTTCTTGATGCCCCCATCTCCCAAGGTGGCCTTTTCGGCAACATTGTCAAGGGCTTTGCCCAGCAGTTCTCAGCAGTCCAGAGGCACACGGAGGCCATCCAGCACATCCTCCCTAGGCGTGATCCCACCTCTGCACCACGGCCTGGCCCCTCATCTGCCAGTCGCTGAGGGTGTCCAGTCGCCCCCCTGGTACCACTTGCACGGAGTCTGGGGGCCTGGCTAGTGCTCCCCTGCCCGTCTTGATGGCTCCTGAGGACGATCAGACTCAGCTATGCAATTCAGTTCACTAGGCGCCCGCCCATGTTCAGCGGCATCTGATCTACCTCAGTGGTGGACAGCGATGCTGCGGTCCTGCGAGCAGAGATTGTGGTCCTCCTGGCGAAGGGCGCAATAGAGCCTGTCCCTCCAGCCGAGATGAAGTCTGGGTTTTACAGCCCATACTTCATCGTGCCCAAGAAAGGAGGTGGGTTGCGGCCAATCTTGGACCTGCATGTCTTGAATCGGTCCCTGCACAGGCTATCCTTCAAGATGCTCACACAGAAGCGCATTCTTTCATCTCTCACTCGACTAGGAGTGTTGCCTCCTCCTGGGCATTGGCGCATGGCACCTCTTTAGCAGACATTTGCAGAGCTGCAGGCTGGGTGACACCCAACACCTTGCGAGGTTCTACAACCTCAGGGTAGAGCCTGTATCCTCTCTGTGTTGGGGCCCACTGGCTAGTGGGCGGGAGGACAGGCTTGGTGTCTTCGCTTGCATTACCTCCCTCCTGGGATAGGGGGACAAAGGCAGTTGTATTCCTTCACAGCGGTTTCCCAGCAGGTGAACCCTATGTTGTGATTCCTCCAGCACCCGCTGGCGGGCAGGCTCGGCAGAGGAGCCTTACACCTCCGTGTAGTGTGTATACATGGGTAGTGATTCCCCTTGATAATCCCACGTGTGTATTCTCTATGGTACGGTTTCCCTATTGGTGAACCAGTGTCTTTCTCTTGGCGGCGTACAGGATGGCAGTTTCTGAGCTGTCCCAGTAGGTAGGACCTGCACATAGACATTTCCCATAGGTAGTACTGCCTTGTCAGTCTATACCTCATTTCCACACATTACCTCCTTTAGCGGGGTGTGGTCTCTGCAACGCCCTTCCTCTAAAAGGGTGTTTTCCCCAGTATTTCTAGTGGCTATACCAAGAGAGGAAGGAGACCTGTGCACTGAGGTGCCCTCTCGTGAGGGGATAGGAACGATCGCCACAACCTCCGGAGCCAGCGTCCAGGCTCCGCACCTGACTGGGCTGCGATGCGTTGCCTGCGCGGAGCGCTGGGTAGGTTACGGAGGCAGGGGAGCTGTTGTACAAAGGAACGCTTCCGTACTTGCATTCCTAGGCCATAACGGGAACAGAGACATTACATCCCCATGCCGCAAGCCTGATTCACCGCTGATTGACCGGGACACATCTCGGCTCCTCAGCAAAAACCTGAATGAAAGCGAGCTACGGTCAGCTTTATACACCCGCTTCCGGGTAGGGGTGACCCGGCTCGCAACTCTCTTGCCCAAATGCTTATTGTCTCTTTCCCCTCGGGCCAATGCTCATTGACGCGCTTTTTTTCTACTCGAAGGTGATAGGGCTCTTAAGCAAGACCCCAATACGTCAGTCTGTTCACGTAACGTCTTCGTTCCCTCCTTTAGGAAATGGGGGTTACATACGTAACCAAGACGTTCCCTGTCTCAGGAAACTGGGTTACATACTATAGTAAAAATATTTCTTAGTTTAAATTTTTTTATATTTTTATAATGATTCTGTCTCCATTATAAAGTATTAAGAAATGAGTATGTGCAGTCTCATGATGAGTGGGTGTATGCATAGTCTGGACGTTTTAGAGTTGGGTAAAGTTCATGAGTTGGGTAAAGATCAGATAGAGTTCAGTTTAACTGGAAAAAAACATTGAGGGATTCTAATTGACATGTATAAGATGTTATTTTGGACAAACTGCAAGGACGGTTAGAATCAGACTGGCAGACAGATAAAGAGAGAACTATACCCCATAAGGAACCTCAAGCAGGGTGTACGTGACCTAGGTGGTATATAGTGAGACTACACAGAAGAATAGGTGTGCATTCATCATTGGCTTTGTGTGATCACACATGAATGTATCAAGTGTTTGTAACGGTGGTGACCGCCCTAGCACAATTTAAAGTCTTTTAGAGAAATTTTTTTTTCAGGCGCCAGCCAGGAATTTCCTGACAAAGATGGAATTTAACCCAGGATAGCAAAAAGAACCACCTGTTACAATATATAATAAAAAACAATTGTCAGTGGAAAACTGTTCGCAATAGTTTTATTTCACATTGTCCAAAAAGAAAACCAAGTCCAGCAATTCAGTTAAAGTCTGAAAAATAATCCCTGTAGAAATTGCATCACCTATGACCATTCATAAATTGTCCATAGAAAAAGAAAAAAGAAGTTCAAAAGAAGTTCATTAGTTTAAAATTAATAACATCAACTAACAATCTTAAAGGCACAATAATCAAATAAACAATCACAGTAATGCAATACGCACATCAAAAGTGCGTGCGTAAATGTTTTGCGTGTGTGCATTAATGAATGAGTGTGTGTAATGGCGGCACACAGGTACTGACCAAGTTTGCAGTCATGAAGGGAACTAGAAAGTGTTGTCGTCAGACACCAGGATAGATGGTTTAAGCGGCCATCACGCGTCTTCCGAACGGCCTCATCAAAACCAGATGATCCCGAGGCGCAACGCTCAAAAGCTGAGTGAAACTCCGCAACGCACCAGACATCGCTCACAGGAGGCAACAGTTCAACAAGCGCCGTCTCTCCATTTTGCACGGTAATCCAAACAATCACTCTCGTTACTGCAAACCTTACTGATGACGCAATCTGTCTCAGGTACAAACCACTTTTTATAGCCTCCTTCCTTCCGCCGTTAATTGAAACGCTCCACCCCAAACACGCAAAGTGAAAGTAAAAATAAACAAAACAATGTTGTGGCGCAAAGCTCCCTTCTTTTTCTTAATCGCCACATGTTGTATGCTGTCTGAGTACAACTCTTCAATAAATTTTACATCTCTGGACATCTCTCTTTCTTCAAATCCACGACATAGGTGGCACTGCGCACAGGGTAGCTGAGAACAAAACACTTACGGAAAATGCAATTCAAAGTATCAACTCGTCGCGACATTTATCTCTCTCATTAAAGGAAACCTCTGCAGCATCAAAATAAAAGGATGGCCATCCAGTAAAATGGTAAAGCAAGGTTTTTATTTGCTATAGTTTGATGCTGTTTGGTTTCTTGGAATAGGAGAGGTAAGAATGTAATCAGACATACATAAATGTGCGTACTCCTCAGTTACTCAAAAGAACCAGTGTATTTGGAGTGAGATTTCCTGTTTCTGTGAATAAAATAGTATTTTAATGAAATAACAATTTGAGACTAAAAGGCTTACAGAAGGGAAAGTCTGGTTCATTGGGGCAGTAAACCCTCAGCAAGTGTGCTGAAAAGTACAATGCATAGTTAAGAAAGTTTTGCAAATCTGTTACAACCAGTGTGTTAATATTACAAGAGTTTGTGAAAGAGAACCTTATTAGTCAGTGTACTATAGGTGTGTTAGAGGTTTCTTCTTTTTTCCTTAAGGGTCAGGTTATGTACAAGTGTCAGTGTAACACCCGACCACCCAACTGTGAATAATCTTGGATGGAGATTGGACATGACAAATTTAATGTAACAAAGAATAAATCTGATGACATATTTAAACTCACAAAGGAGTTATTGCATAAAGGATGTTCAGAAATAAGATATAAGGAAAAGGTAGAAAGAGATAGAATCGTGGCTGGCTCAAGCCCGGATTTTAAAGGTTGGCAGAGAAAGTCTAATAATGTGTAATATAAGTGGACAGGTAGATTCTGCCTATCTAACGGGACTCATTAATTTCAAACGGACCACGCTTAGTACGCAAACTTTACACCAGGTGGATCGAGAGCATAACTATTTATATAACTGCAGTGCATTTGTGAAAGTAACAAGGACGTGCTACGCTGAGATAGAAATAATTCAGATAAAGATAGGAAATCTATTGTTTTTTCATACCCATTCTCAAATACCTGTTAGAGTAACAGGAAATAGAGACTTTTGGGCACTAAAGAAAAAAAGATGACTGAGACTAAAATTTTAGAAGAGACTTTAGCTCTCACACCCCTCCAATGGTGCTTAAAAACTCAGTTCCTAGGCCATGGTTTGCTGACTGCCTGGTGCGCTGACCTCTATCATGCAACCAGACCAAATAGGAAACATAAGGACGATAATGTGCCATCCTACCACTGGCCCCTAGAAGGGACATGGCTTAAAGAAAATATAACACCAACTGAAAAATGGCTTGTAAAATATAAAGCAGAGGATAGTGTAAAAAAGAGGTTCAGGGGAGGAAAACAGCCAAAATGAATGTTCCTTTTAGTCACACAGCGACCCCCAACTCTTATGCGAGAAAAAAGGTGTCACCATCATGAGGAATGGGTGGAGTCCACCATAGATCCTCCCCCCTATAGAGAGTTGATGTACCCTGTGTTGAAGGGAGTGGTAGTGATAGAAGGGAATGTAGAGCTGACATACCCAGAAGGGGAGAAGGAAGTGACCCCACAAAGCAGGCAGGGAAGTCAGACACAAGCAGAAGAGTTACAAGAGAAAAGAGAGGAAAGAATAGTAGAGCCAAGTGATGAAAGTAGAAGACAGGGAGAGAAGGTAAAGGAAAGATTAGATAGGATGATTGAGCAAATAGAACAAGAAATACTGCTTTTATCAACCCCAAGCGACGCAAACCATAGCGTAGCTCAAACTAAGAAAGAAGCTCAGAAAAATGATGAAAGGTTAATGAAAATGGCAGCTAAATTAAGTAAGACGTATCCAAGAGGGTTTGGTGATGTAGATCTGAACCGAATAAAAGGGGCAGACAGCATGAGGGAGTTTAGATACAAAACAGCAATGATAGAGACAACAAATGAAGAGGAAAAATCACCAGATTTCTATCAAAGGGAACCTTATGTGCTATCCCCTATCAGAGGAATAACCAGGTCAGGAAAATGTTTTAGGTCAGATCCAGGTCAATACCCACTGAGAGTAGAAGGGAGGAGAGTAGTGTATGAAGCATGGGCACATAGAGACTTAGAAACAATGATCACTTTGCTGCCATCGCTGAGGGATGGTGCTGGGCCATGGATAGGAGCTTTAGAAAAAGAAACACAAGGGCAGGCATTAGCAATAGGAGATGTAAAAGCTTTATTGGCTACAATCACAGGGGAGGCCTATGATCAGCCCTGAGAATTCACTGTCCTGTGAAATTTGACAGTGCCAAACTATCCCCTCCTCCACTGGGAAACGATGACTGTTCTGCATTGGTGGCAAAACACATTGCCACCGGGAAAAGTCAGGGGGTGCAGAGGGACCCCACCCAAGACCCAAGGGACCTTGAAACCAGACAATTTAGAAAAAGCATCTTTGAGGCCCTACTAAAGCCTGTGCAAAACAAACTCTTTGATACAAATTCTGATTGGGAAGAACCTTAAAAAAACATTTTTGCACCATAAATGGAATACAAGTAGAGTGTTTGGTAGACAGATTTAATAAAACAATCATAAAACAATAAAACAATCAGCCATCTTTTTAATGTATGACAAAAATAGATGCAACCCAAAATGATTTGCTCCCTGCTGCCTATTGGATTGGACAATTGAAAAGCATAACACAAAAACCCACTGAATTAGCCTTTGAATTTAGAGGGAGAGAGCCAAGGTTTCCAAACCATTGTACAGTGCTGTATAGTGAACAAGGTGATGATTAAAAGTTTTAAATAAAATTTGAGGTAGGGAAAACCACAGAGGTAAAAACTGAAGGAATTCTAATTACATCAAAAGGGATAGCTGTCAGAATAAACATGGAAGGGCTGATGAAGCCGTCACAGGAATCAGACCAGTAATAGAAGGAATGCTACATGTGGTGGTTGAGGAAATCAGTCCAGTGGTGCCAAACTCTTATAATGTTTAATGCACATGGAAGTCACCATTGTGCAAAGGGGGAGATGGTAGATACCATCCTCAGAAAAAGACATTTCTGGTTTCCAAGGATGCAAGCAAAACATTTTTTTGAACAATTGTAAAATATGCATGGAAAAGAAATTAATACACCTAGTAATGGATTTCATAGAAATGATACAGCCAGTCAAAGAAATAGGGGTTTCTAGAGGCGTGCCTGATGAATATAAGGCTAGGAATCAGATTGCAGCAGGTTTCGAGTCTGTTCTTTTCTGGTGGTCAACAAACAATTAGAATGTGGACTGGATAAATTATCTGTACTGCAACCAGCAAAGATTTGTAAATTTGACTAAGGATGGAATACAGGGCATTGCAGAACAACTTGGACCAACCTCACTGATGGCACAACAAAACAGAATAGCTTTAGATATGTTGTTGGCAGAGAAAGGGGGTGTTTGTCGGATGATAGATGAAGCTTGTTGTGCATTCATTCCAAACAATACTGCCCCAGATGGAAGCATTACTAGAGCCCTAGAAGGATTGAGTGCCCTGTCAAAAGAATTAGCTGAAAATTCTGGAATAGAAAACCCCATAACCAAAGCTATGGAAAAATGGTTCGGAAAATAGAGTGGTCTCATGACCTCCGTACTAATGTCACTAGGAGTGAGCATATCTATATTAGTAGTATGTGGATGTTGTTGTAGATTGATTAATACAAGTGTAACAAAAGTGATGTACCAAAGGGGGGAGATTGACGAGTCACTCTATGCAAATATTCGAGAGGATGCGGATACACTGATGTGAGGGACCAGCCATGAGGTGCTAGTAACCTTTCCCTCACACAGACCCTCTACGTAACACAAAGTTACTGGGTTAAAGATCAAGCTTTACACTTACACATATAGAAAATTGTAATGTTAGCAAAAGTCTCTGAGCAGAGTGCCTGGCAGAGCAAAATACATTTTGTATTCTCCAATCCTTGCTATGAGCTATTAGAAACTTTTCATTATTTGCAAGTATAATTTGAATGAAGGATAAAAATAATTTTGAAGGTATAAAAGCAGATCTCTCCCATGGTATGAAGGATGAGTATAATGTAAGAAAAGCATAAAAGGGCTTGCGTCATTGCTTTATCATGCTTATATATATACAGTTGATTAATCATATTTTGGTCATAGACTATGAAAGAGTCTATGAAAGGGGGAAATATAGCCAAAATTATTTCTCAGTTAGTTTAAAAGGAAATGAAAGCATTGCGGACTTAATTGTTAAGCAGATTTCATTTTTATGATGATTCCGTCTCCATTATAAAGTATTAACAAATCAGTATGTGCAGTCTCATGATGAGTGGGTGTATGCTTAGTCTGGACGTTCATGAGTTGGGTAAAGATCGGATAGTAGATCAGATCATAAAGTTCAGTTTAACTGAAAAAAAACATTGAGGGATTCTAATTGGCTCAGCATGCACAAGATGTTATTTCGGACAAACCGCAAGGACGGTAAGAACCAGACTGGCAGACAGATAAAGGGGGAACTATACCCAAAATAAGGAACCTCCAGCAGGGTGTACATGACCTAGGGGGTATAGGTGTGCATTCATCATTGGCTTTGTGTGATCACACAGGAATGTATCAAGTGTTGTATGCTGTCTGAGTACAACTTTTCAATAAATTTTAATTTGGTTAAACTGCTCCTTCGACTAGACATCTCTCTCTCTCCAAATCCACAACAATATGTAACCAGATTCCCTTTCGAGAAAACTCAACACTGCATCATGACTTTAATGCTATGGGGAATGTTAATGCCCACTTTGCCAAACTGAGGGACGGCCTGCCCCAGATGCGGGTCAGGCAGCCTCCGCCCTGCACAGTAAGCGTTCCCTCCTTTCCTGAAGGAGGGAACGGAGACGTTATGTCCCACTGCCGCAAGCCTGATTCACTGCTGATTGACCGGGACACATCTCAGCTCCTCAGCAAGAACCTGAATGAAAGCAAGCGCCAGCTGGCTTTATACACCTGCTTCCGGGTGGGCGTGACCTGGCTCGCAGCTCTCCTGCCCAATGCTCATTGGCTCTTTTCTCTCGGGCCGTTGCCCATTGGCATGTTTTTTTCTACGCGAAGGTGATAGGGCTTGAAGGAAAGCCCCATACGTCAGTCAGTTGACGTAACGTCTCCATTCCCTCCTTCAGGGAACGGGGCTTACATATGTAACCAGGACGTTTTTTGTATACTGAATGGTATATTAACACATTATGCAATGGCAGACATTGTGGAAGAATGCTATTCTGAATAACCTTTCTGAATAACATGCACACAGCATTATTTTTCTGTTGTAAAATGAAGCCAAACTGCTTATAAAATTGATTATATGAAGCCAAATCAGCTCAGATTATAAATCATCGTTATAATTTTACCATTGCAAATCTGGATAAGGAGAGAAAACCATTTCTCCTAATACTGATCTGTTATATACTTGCTCAATAAAAAAATTTTTCTATCAAATAAATTTATGGATTGCAGCTATCGCAGATTTTCTCCTTTAAAAAGATTTCAGAGGTTTAAAAAGGTTTCAGAAATGATCTTCACAATGTTTCACTTTGGTGAACTTCTCTTTAGAATTCTTCCAAGATAAAATTGTCTGAGCTATGATATATTGTTTACAGTACAACAATTGTCTAATTTCTCCTAATTCAAAGCAAATGTAAAGAGTTTTTACCTATTCATAACGACTCCACAAGAAATGTATATCCTTCCAGATCACCATTATAATGCTCCAGATAATTAAACAGCTCAAAACTGTAACCTCATCTTTAATCTGCATACTTATCCCTAATTACAGCAACAACAAAAAAACTAAACAAAAAAAACAGACAAATTCTTTTGTGCAAATTTAAATTTAAAAATATTTTGAAAATATTTTGAAAATATTTTTAATAAACAAGCAAAATTAACAAGTTGTCCTGTAAGTTTAATTGCAATTGTATTGCAAATCCATGTCAAATATATATTCACCACAATGGCTTGTACATTTATCTGGTTATTTGTCATGTCTGTGTGTCATGAACGCTGCTTCCAACTCCTGTGTTTTCCGCAATGACCACCGGTGGTTTATCAGCCAAGTACTGAACTATACCCATAATCCCACATACCCTTTTGATACCACAGGGAAAAAACTGCAACAATATTAAGGGTGCAAATTTTTTTCCTTTAATTTAAAATCACAAGTCTAGAACATGACAATAGGGTATATTATACATGAACAAAAACATCTTGAGGTAGTGCACTTGTTTCAAAGGCTCTACTAATAAAGTGCTTAAGTTAATAGTAATAGATATTTGTTGACATTAACGCATGAATTAACAATGAAAAATACTTCTAAAACATGTTAATATTTGATAACATGTACCATTGTATTTTTATTAACTAATGTTATAAAAGTTTAATAAATACTGTAACAAATGTATTGCTCATTGTTCATTAATGTTCGTTAATACATTAACATATTTATGATGAACAGATTTTAATTTTGGATTCACATATATTCATTGATCAACGCACATAAATAGAGCACTATTTTAAACACGGATGCGCAAAGGTGCATGCATCAGATGCAAACCTCACTGGAACGACATGAGGACACTCATATCAGCAACAATACTGGGCCATCTTGGTTACTATTTTAGTAATGTAAAAATGGCAGTTACCAACCTCTCGAAACTCTTTATATAGGTCCGGGTGTCTGTCTTTCAGGTGCTTTGCTAAATTAGTGGTGTTAGCGCCTTCGTTTAAAAGGTGCTTTTCGTTGTTTGCTTTTCGGTGCTTTTCGTTGTTTGTTGTAACAACGCTTGCATACTGGCGTGCTTGTGTCTTTTGCCTTTACGTGTTCATTTGCCTTAAATCTAAAATAGTTGCAGACAGTCTTCTGCTGTGCTTTTTTTAACCAAAGCCGGTCACGGTTCTAACTGGTTACAGTATTAAATATGCACACAGTGGCTATGAAAAAGGCTATGCCACGTCATTCACTTTTCACACAGTCATTGCTAAAAACATTGACAAGACAATGTTTGATAAGACTTGACAATGTTTGATAAGACTTGACAATGTTCTTATTACTTAGCTATGCAACAATGCTTATTAATAAAACTATTTCACTAATAAGTATTGTTGCGTGAATAAGTAAATAAAATTCTTCACCCCAGCCTACAGTGCATTTACCAAATTATTAATTATAATTAAGGTCTAATTTAACAATGTCCACCCCCCACACAACATACACAGTAATATAGCATGCAAATAATATGTACTTTGTAAATTTTTATATTTAATTTAAATCTTTCACAAACAACTACGTCTTGATTAAAGTTTATATGTAATGTACAAAATGAGTCGTTACTGGTGTGCTTCGGGGCGCCCAGGAAGCATGGTGTCATCACATCCAGATAACAATCAGTAAGTGGTCTAAATAAAAATGCATTCAGTGAAAGGTGCAGGACCATAAAACTTTTGTCCAATTATTGTGTGGTCAAGTACTTAAAATAGAGATGTTAACATTTTTAAAATTTGTTTGCCTTAATGTCATATTTCTGGAATGTGTGTGTGTGTTTGTTTGTATGTTCAACTAAAGAAACACAAAGAAAAAACATTGTTCACTACCTGCTAATATTGCAATTAATTTGGTCATGCATTTAGCCAATATGGACAGAAGATGGCAGTATTGCAATTGTCTTAATGTTGCCAGGCTATTCTGTTTGCGTTACATGAAAGCTATGTTCAGAACCTTTGTTATATAGGCTGGGGCTTTTCAAACTTTATAACGCCAAAGATGCCAAATCTGATAAACCTTTTGTGAGAAACCACTTTCTCAAAATATTTCCATTTGTATATTTGTATGCATAAAGAAACACTAAACTTTCATAGAACATTAAGCAACTTTCACAATAAATTTTGTTTTATAGTAGCTTTACATACCGCCTTACAACCCCCACTGAGCAAGATAAAGGGAACTGTATTGAGATAAATCCCAACAGAAAGATAACAATTTTTTTTAATCTGGGAAGTACGTATTCAGCAGGAAAGAAGAGATAAACACTTAAAAATTAAAACAAACACTTAAAACAATAATATTGTTCGAACGTATACTTTCTTTTCCCCAAAAAATACATTATACAATAAAAAACATTTGAAAAAGCAGTATGCTTATTAAGTTCAGCCAGTGATTTCATATAATAAAATAATGCAAACCACATTACACTTTTTTTTTAATTCTCTTTTTGCAAAAAAAAAAAACTAGTCAATTAATGAGTCAGGTATGTTTAAAATGATAGTTCATATTACTTACCGTTCATTTGTCATCAAGTGAAAGGCCAAATGGAGAGTTGTGAGATATTCTAAAGTGTCCTCTGGCTGCATGCTGAGCACATACAAAATTCTATGGTTACATACAATTTGTATATTGTGCACAATATACATACAGAATATGTAAGTAACATGGTAGTAGATGATTATGAACATAACCCTTTTTAAATGATTACATTCATTTATAATTGGGGACAGCAGATAACAACTGAGGTGTCCCTGAGGCACCTAACCCCTGATTGTGTGTTCATAAAATGCAAAGGTCATATTTTGGGAATCGGTTACCATACCTGACAAATTCCTTCCCTCCGTCCTGCCTTCCTTTAGTATTTATCACACATTAATGATATAATTCATTGTTACTAAGCAAGATATCAGGACATCAACAATGAAGGCTTTCAGTTTATTTTGGTTACTTACATGGAGGAAAAGGTTCATCCTTTTTCTCCATATGATGATCTAAACAAATAACTAAAGTATTGATAAAGCAGTTGGTATTCTGTCACAATATGCTTTCACCCTGCTCAGTCAGTAAATAGCAATCCCATCATACTCTTGGTCCCATGTGATTTTTTTTCATTTCATTTTAGTTTGTAGTAACCATGACCTTCACCTTACTGTTACAAACAGGGCATCAAAATACCTTTAAATGCTTTATGTACAAGACACACCCAGATATTCAAAGACCTAAATGATATTTGAGTAACATTTATACATTAAGCACACAAGACTGAGATCTTGCCCACAAAACTACTGCAAACGAAATGCAGTTTCATAAGGAACATTCAAGCCATCAAAAAAACTATGCAGATATTTAAAATAAATAGCTTTTGAGTTTGACATGCACTATGCATCAAGATAAAACATGAACCTGTCATTCAAACAGAAATAAGACACATTTCATCATTAAAAGCTTTTATATGCAAGTTACACAATAACTTTTAGTATACAGTACTGTGCAAAACACTGTGACAAACTCACAGAATACCATATATATAACTATTATAACTTAATGAAAATAAAGAAACAGTGAAAAAAAGAGTTTGTCACTGCTGTGATGGAAAACATTTGCACCGTACTGTACTTCATGACTGGTAAAGAAATAGTATACCCAAAAAAATTCTAATTCTGTCATCACCTCACAAAGTTTTTCGCAAAATTTTGGAAGGACTACTCTTTTAATACGCATTATGCTCATTGTATGTACAGATTTTGTATAAGACATATCAACAAATGTACTACAACCTGGCTTTTGATACCCTCAAAGGGGTTTCAGCATAATACTGAGGTAATGTTGAAATGATACGTTTTAATTTTATGCTCCTTTACTCAATCCTTAAAGTGAATGGAAAACCACAATTGGCAGGACGTCGAGCAAGTTTGTTTTTGTTGACAATAAAACAACACTAGCTCACCCATGCACAGAGTATGATACAAACATAATTTACCAATAACAGTGTCATCATAATGCTATTACAGTGTGAGATTTAAGTAAAGACAAGATTTCCATAAATTAAACTTAAGACTTAAATGACTCATGTTATTTATAAGGAGGCTTCTTGTAAAGGACAGTTCGCCCCCATAATAAGGCACAGTGACTAAATCAAGATAGTGTGCTTTCTTTAGCACTAAAAGACCACCACTTCAAAAATGGTAATAGCTTTTGCTTCCCTTCTCCTTGATGAAGCTTTCGTGATGAATAAATACCATCTAAATACACACTTGAGGTTATAAGATTTCCACACATGAACACTAAAAAAACGAGTTTTATCGATATCCAAGTAAATGTTTTCATGTGCGACTTTACACTGCAACACCAGACACAAGCACAATTGAACATGAGATTGTTTGAACCACAAATGACACATTCTCTCTACAATTACCCAACCCCATTTGCAAAACACTGAATATCTATTGGAAACAAATAACTGAATGACCCCGCCGTCTTGCTGTTTAAACTCCAAACGTTGTGCAGTAAAGTGTCAAGTCTCCTGTGAGTTTCACAGCTTATTGAGATTTGGAGACCATCTTGCTTGGCACTCGGTTAATATCACAGCATGTTAATTGTCAATGTGATGGACAGATTGGAAACTGCATCTTCTTTATAACACCCTCATGAGCTCATAACTGGCCTGCTTGGTTGAGAGAGATGGTGTGGAGATTTAAGAGGGTGTGTGGGGAGCACCTGAAGGAGGGCTGGGGCAGAAACATGAGGCAGGCAAGCTCAGAGTCAGCATGCTACACTAGGACCTTTAAGAAGAAAACTGAAGAAGAACTGAAATCTATGGATTGCATATTATGTGGCAAAAAGAAGCTGGCTTGTGCTTGGACATGACGGATCAGAGGTCCTAACCCTCTTCCTCACTCTCCTCCTCTAGAGCCTCCTCAAACACTCGGTCTGGGAGTCTGAAACATTCCTCAAAGAAGTTAACCAGTGACTGACTGAGGTGCTGCCGCGTTCCCTCATTGTGAATGAAGTGCCCTTCATCTGGGTAGATCTGGTGATAGACACAACATGATAAGCTCATTACCAGTAGTGTGGAACATGAAACAATCAGATGTCAGGCTTTGGGAGTTTTCACACTAGATAAATCATTGTGAATAAAAGTTGATTTCATGACGCAGGTTCTGTGAAAGCCACACTGAAATGAGAGTCTGTGTGAGTGATGTGGAAACGAAAACCACTATTAATAAAACTCATCATTCTATATGTGTTCAATTTTAGTCATGAAGCCTAAGGCATAAAAATTATGGTTATAAAAGTAAAGAAAATAATGTTGTCCATTTTAACAGCTTCTGAATGGCTGCAGTGGTATACAGCTGCTGATATTACTTATTGCTTTTCATATTGATGATGCAAACCAAATTAATTCAGACTTGGCCCAATGAATCAAACAAGGTATAAAACTAAAACTTCTTACTGATAAAACGTTATGCTTTGGGTCTAAATGACTGCCCTGACCCTACTCATCTGATCATAAATGGAAAAGAGCAGCCTTGCACTGTAGTAATCAGAGACTTTGTGATGAATATCTGCCCTAATTAATTTCAGTTATCCAATCCCCAGCAATTAAAAGCAAATCTATTAGGGAGAAGAAAGCAGAGAAAAAATCTCCTAGTGAAAGAATATAATGGGATTATACAGCTTGTGACTCATGAGAGTGGATTGTGGAGTGAATCTGTCTAAATGAGCTCAATGCATTCAGCGTGTTTCTAATCCCTCTGCTTGCAGAAGCTGCTCAAAGTGCTGACTGATCAGTGGGGCTCAGTATCCACACATCCCAGATCTCACACACTTACATGACTGATGCTGGTGAGTCAAGCTCTGGAGTTATACATGACACAGTTTCAATAGGATGCTTATTGTGGCTTGATACACAAACAAAGGTATGTACTGACGGAAAACCAATGACAAACAAGCGGGTACGTAAATGTAAGTATGTTAATAAATGTTACACTACTAAATATAAGTGAATTGCACTACTAATTTTAGGTAAAGTACATTGCATAAGTTTAGTACAAAGTTGGCTACAAACTAACTAGTTCTTACTTTGCCCATAATGCATTACAGGTTACAAACTAACCAGTACTCGCTTTGCCCATTGTGTAAACTTTACATTCCAGCTGAAGAACTTGACTGGTGCCACCCTAACCAGAACACTAGGAGAGAAGGTGTTTTGGAAAGTTGCCCAATATCTCTTACCTGCAGTGTGTAATTTGCTCTTTCACCAATTAACCTGGAGATGAACTTGGCTGTGTGCTGAAAGTGGACTTTTTCTAAAATGTAAAAAATAATGTGTTATTTAATAAACACTTATTCTATGTCAACAGACATTACAAGCAGTGAAGAGAAGACCCACCATCTGCGGTTGGATGAATGATTAAAAACTTTTTATCAATAAACTGAGATGCCCTGTATGCAAGGTTGGCCATCTGTAGGAATAATAAAGAGAAAATTGTAAGTATAATCTGTATATGGTGCATGCAACATACATAACTGTAAATTCCAGAAAATGTACCTCATATGCCCTCCGATCTGACTTAGGGGGACCGAGATATCGCTCAGAGAAAGCTGAGGCTAAAAACATGAAATAAAATAACAGTATCACTCAACAATGACATTTGTTATAGGCTGAGATCATTCCCAATTGTTTCTTGTGATAAAAATCACGACACAGCACCATTTTACGATACACATTTTACTGACATGCTGGATGACTTATAAACATTTCTGTACTGTGGCCTTTTTTAGTATTGTTTAGTATTGTAAGTATTGTTTATGATGAATAAATAAATAATTGTGTTCCACTAATACTCTATGAGTGCTTCAACTCTCCTAAGGCCCTGCTGTCAGAATTCTGATAGCATCCACATGTCAAATGCACAGACAGAAAGCTACAGAAATGGATGCTGATTTGGACACTCATCTTGACTGTTAGTGGGGTGACACAGGACACATTTTTATTCCCCGTCTGCATTATTTTTAAATTTTTTGTTGTACTTATATGTCAAAGAAATCTTATATACAGATTTCTTTGGTAATTTACTTGCATTTTGCTTTTTCCTAGACTTTTGCTATGAGCATTGCATTTTAAAATGCAGTGTGAAATGTGAAATAGAGTACAGCTGAGACAATGTGTGCAATTTATCTGAAAGAATACATGTTTAAAGCATTTGATAATCTGCGTTACATCTATAGCAAAACAATCAACGCATGATACAAGGTCACTTTCAAACCCATCAAACACATGCTCACTCTGTGGTGGAATGAACTTCTAACCTTCACCTTGACAGCAGAAAAAAAATTCTTGATAAATAAAATTAATAAAATGTAAATGCCAACATCTAAAATGTATCATGCCAGATGTTAAAATGAAATTCAGCTGATGTTCTCATGACCTATAATGTATGTGTCCCTGCTTTTTTTTATCAGATGTTTGAACACATTAATTAGGACACAATGCAGACTTGGCAAGACATATGTGCTAACTGGCTTTTACTTTGATATCTTCATCAGAATGGAAAATAAATGCATCCTTGTCTTTATCTCTGTGGAGCTATAGCACCATTCTCATCAAAGCCTAATGCTCAAGCCAATGAGATTTGAATTTCATTTTGAATCCAGAACTAAACAATAATCATAGCTGACTAACCAATGATAACTGATGAAAAGCCTGGACATTAAAAATGCATCTTGAGATCTCTTATGTTCTGTGTCATTGTGCAGCGATCTCTGTTTGCATATTCTGTGTACGCCCCCTTGTGTGTTAATACAAGACACACACATACACACCCTACCGTATAATGCAAAGTCTGTGATAGGTGACAGCACAGCAGCACACTTGAGCATGGACTCTTCAGAGCTAAGCAGAAGACTCGTGATGTAACCTCCATACACCTGAAACATTAACACAATTCAGCTCAAGACCTCTGATAACATAACTCTCATTACTTGTTATAATAGAGATTTCTGATAAAGTCAGTGCTCATTAAAATATGCTGAAACTCTGAACATGGAATAATGAATCCTTTGAAAAGCTGCAACCTTATGAAAAGAATCAGACATGGTCAAAAAAGAACATTTAGCCAGATTGTCTCAATTAATTTCTCCTTACTGAATGAAACCAATTTGTTCAGGACTTCGAAAGAAGAACTAAAGGTAAAAAGTGTGGAAGAGTATATCTGACAAATTGGCTCAGAGGAGTCTCTCAATATCAGCCTTGCTGTTTAATGCCTCCTGCTTTTACCGGCAAATGAACTTTTGCTGTTTACTGACATTTAAGCTGTTCTAAAACCCAGTGAGGTAACTAGCATTTTAAGACAACACAAAGAATGCTCCGAATGCAAGGGATGTTCCAAAAGGTAGTAAGCAACATCATGCTACCTTCTAAGCTACCTTTTTTATTTTTAAAATGTATCCTTTAGACAGAGAAGGCAACCTCAGACTGTATTGCAACAAGCTCAGTTTTTTTTGTGTATCACATTGATACACAAAACATTGGTATGCAACATGCTAATGTCATGAACTCATAAAATCAATTGAGTCAAGCCTCTTAAGTGCTTTATGTAAGACGCACTATTTGTGTGATGTGTTGAGCTGCTGCCTTTGAAGAGTCTTCCAAATCAGTCATGGGGTAACCTGATATCAGACAAGATGCTATTTTAGAAAAAACTGCTTTACAGTTTTCTGCCAGTGTTCTTAACAGTTCTACGGTGGAAATAACTAAGTAGGTTTAGAGAACGGATGCACAGATAGATGCATGACATTAGCTCAGCTTTTCCAGTTAATGTGTTACATTTTCCAGTAGTAACCATGTAGCTTGAGAAAACTCGAATGTGCTGGATTTTGACACTGTGACACATTTTACATCCTTATTACATAAGCCAATTAGCGTTACTCAAACATTATGACTGAAATAATATTATCCAGCTTGTAGTTTGAAAACCTGCAGTGTCCAAGTAAAGTAGTTTCCTGAACACTGGTAGACAGTAGCTCTGTAGGTTTTGAAACAGATATTTAATGTATATATGTGTGTAAATATGATAAAGGAAAAAAGAGATCTGTGTTGAGTAACTGGACAGTAATGTAGTATATAATTTTTTTTTACCTGCCCGAAAGCTCCAATTCTGGTCTTGTCAATGTAAGGCTCCTGTACCATAACACTGGAACACACGAGAACATGTTAAAATTTAAGTCTGTCACTAATCAGATTCTGATCGACTTCAACACCTCCTAACATACTAAATAATTACAGTTCATAAGTTTGGTATGAATGTGCATCATGTGCTGCGGATCTGCTGTGGGGTGTTTTGGAGATGCAGCACATGTCTGTCAATGTGAGTGCTGCTGTGTGTTGGTACTGATGAATATTCACTGTGTGTTAAGTGCAGATGGTTGCTCAACTACCTTAGGGCCTCCAGCTGGTCCTTCTCCTCAAACATCCCCAGCCTGCGCTGTACCCTATGGAGTAAATTAGTCCCCTGAAAGCCACTTCCATGGCCATCAAAGCGCACAGCAACCACCCCAAAACTGCTGACCAGCACTGATGCCCAATCAATATGGAACTGCTCTGAGACCGACTGACTGCCTGGACTACCATCTCTGAGAGGGAAGAGAGAAAGAGAATGCATTTGATTTGAAGTTTTACTGCATTTTGCTGCATTCTGTAAATTATGCTCATATCTCTGTATATTATGCTCATATCTACCTATATTATAGTTAATAGCAACCTATCTATTTGTACATTCTAATTGTAGTTAATTATCATCTGTAAATTATGCTCACGGTACTTCATCTGTAAATATTATCCATAGCTTCTCCCTGCATTTTGCTGCATTCTGTATATTATGCTCATATCTCTGTATATTATGCTCATATCTACCTGCAATTTATATTATAGTTAATAGCAACCTGTATATTATGTTCAACTATTTGTACATTCCAATTGTAGTTAATTATCATCTGTAAATTATGCTCACGGTACTTCATCTGTAAATATTATCCATAGCTTCTCCCTGTACATATCTCCAATAACTTATAAATTATACCTATATCCTGCACTTGCTGCTTATTGCACTACTGGTTAGACCTAAACTGCATTTCGTTGCCTTGTACTTATACATGTGTAATGACAATAAAGTTGAATCTAACCTAAATTCTTACTTCTGATGAGACCTGAAGCACAAGCACAAGAGAGCAGCACAAGAGAAGCTGCTGTAGTGTACTAATGGGATGACCTGTTGTACACTTTAAAAAGGCTTTGTAGGTTATCTGACGTACTGCTGATATACTCTAATGTTAACTTCCTCCCCACACCAAACCATTTATTGAAACTAAAGCTGGGAGCACACTATAACAACAACAACTTTTTGATGAAGTCCTTTTACTGTATGGCAAAAATGGCTCAGTATATATTAAGATATATTATATTTCAATATTACCCTTTCAGTCAAATAAAATTAATGCATCAAATGTCAGACCTTTAAACAGCAAAAAATAAAACAACCCATGGCAAGTTATAAGCCTGTAGCATTTGGCCTGGTGTATTTACTATAAAGAAAGGAAGTCATGAATTTTTGGCATTTACTCACACAAGAAGCAGAAGTGGGTAGTGTGATGTGTCTACGAACCCTGTGGGTTTCAGGATCTGCATGCTGAGGCCTGTGGATGACAATCTGACATTATTCTGCATCTGTATTACATTTGTATCCCTCTTAATCCTCTTCCATTATGCTAAGCGGTTCGACACAAACATTTAAACATGATTTAGATAACGTACTGTAATCCTCTATGTTTATCTCCCTGTATTCCACTCTGGGCATCTGCATCGTGTCCACAGTTCTTCTCAAGTTCAAATTCAATTCAATGTCACACACCTCTGCAGACAGAAAAAAATGCATTTTTAGATTTATGGATGACAGAAAGAAAAACTTTGGTACCAAGTCAATGGCAAAATAAAAATGTTTAGAAGAACGATATCAATTTCACTGTTACGCGCCACCAGAGGGAACACTCTCCTGAGTATTAGCACCAATTTGGACTACATTGGCCCATGGGCCCCGTATCTGGGGCTGATCACTTCCTGTTTGCCGCACCTGATTCCAATCAGCTAAGCTATTTAAACCCCAGACTCTGAGAGACTCATTGCGATGTCTTGTTTTGCCCTGGCTAACATTTCAGAGCGTTTTCAGTGTTGGTTACCTGGTTTATATTTGGATTATCTATTGTGTTTCTGATTATTTGCTGCTTGCCTTTTGACCCTGCATTGGATTACGTTTTTGATTGTTTGCTGCCTGCCTTTGGACATTGCTTTGGATTATGTTTTTGATTGTTTGCTGCCTGCCCTGACCATTGCCTGTATTACTGTTACTGAGTTTTGCCTAGTCCTCATTGCTCTATTTCCCTGTATTTGAACCATTGTCTGTTTTTGACCACTCTTAAATAAAATGCTGCCGATGGATCCTTATGACTCTGATTTTCTGTTACATCCACTGTTTTATTATTTTTATAGACTAAGAAATCTTGTACTTTTATTTCTAAATTTATGTACATAATATTTGTTACTATAGTATTTACATCTATAGTCTCAGTGTATTCAAGCACTGTTTACTGATTTTGTATTTGTTTTATGAATTTATTTGTTCAATTACTCCTCAAGGCAACTGAGAAATATTCAAATTTCTTAATATTTATATTAATGTTTAAAGTTCTATATTAAAGTGTGTTTGTTAGCATGTCATGTTTTGCTGTGGTATTGAGAATCATTAAATTTTATTGGTATTGACTACTAAAGTTTTGATAATTTGACAACATTCATTGTATTGATTCATAACAGTTCCTTGAGAACTTACATTGAGAACAAAATTCATATTAAAAAAAAAAGAACAGAAAATTACAGGGCAAGACTGCATTCCAACATTCCACACACAGATTGGAGCACTATGCATATTACCGCTGTGATTGTGTTGAACTGAATCTCACTCTAGTGTGATATCTCTGAGCTTACAGTATATTATATACAGAATAACAATTATTGGCTTCTTACACAGAAAGGTCACATTTTATGGAAGTCACGGAGTGTCAGGCTATAATCCAATCATCTGTGAGTGCTCTCAGCACGGAACCGCAGGTGTGTGGGGTGAATCAATCACACTGCAGCCTGTGGTAGGGCTGAGAGTAGCTCTACTCCTGTATTGGCATGCTGTGGGCATATAATGAAATGAAAGCTGTGTGAGTGTGCCTGGCTGGGCCAGTGAGTAACACAGAGGCTGGTAAAGAGAACTTGAATTACTGTGTGTGAGTGTGTGTGTGTATGTTACTCGCTGATAGCTGTTTTCATCAACAGTCAAATGATTGAAGTGTGACCCTACAGGGAGCACATACACACACAGTAACAGAGTGGTGAAAGGCTGAGTACTTACTCTGTCTGTCATGGGTGCTGTATACTGCTACAAACGGAACTCCAGGACCTGACAACACGGCAACACGTTGTAAGGCATTTGCAATTAAAATGAAACTCAACAAGTGACATTGATGCAGTGATGCAGTTTGACTTCACAAAATTGGGATTTAAAGAATGAAATTTACACCTTATCTGTGTTCCACAATTCACCAAACATATTAATTATGGAGACCTATTATTAGCCTTTTGTTACCTTACACATACATGGAAGGTGCTAACAAGAAAAGATGAATACAGATGCTACTAAGATGTTCACTGCATTTCATACATTAATTGATCTTAATGTTTCATGTAAACTATTTAGAAATGGTACTGGTAGACATAAAACTGTATGTAGGACAATACATATACCAGAATGTTAAAGCAATTGTTACAAATCAGACTTAAGTAAATGACATAATAATTTGACATTATTATAAATGCTGTTTGCTAAGGCAAGCACTTAACACTTTTGCTTTCTAATGGGTTCCTGCAAAGAAGCTTTTCACAAGCGTTTCTGACAAATGACTCTGATCATAAACACAACAGCCACTCTCCCAGGGGTTCTTATGATTGTTCAATGAATACCACCACAACAACATTGAAGCTTTAAAAAAAAAAACGATGTACTTTGCAAAATAGAAACCTTTGAACAATAAATGACCTGTTATAGTTCAGTGTTGTTAATGTAATAAACAATGTTAGCCGAACATCAGCCATTTACTTATTCTCTCTGCCTCCATATTTCTCTCCATTCCTACTAGTATAATAGTGCACCCATTCACTAGCCAGGCAGGTCAGTTAATAGTATAACTACTGCATGGTAAATAAGTTCTCTAAGGCTGTAACAATTAAAGTCGAACACAAAACTGAATTTTAATTTTACTAAACAAATCATTAAATGTAATGGAGATTAGTATAGAAAGAGAAGTAGACATGTTTCCAAGTACATGAAACAAATGAAGTGATGCATATAACATGACTATATCTTGTGGAAAAAAAGAAAAAGAAACAAAGAACAAAACAGACCAGCAGAACAGAGAGATCACTACCTTTACAGCTGAGCAGGAAGTAGTCCATGCTGTGACTGAAGGAGCCTGTGACGTACCCGCAACTGTCAGTAAAATCGCAGGACAGACAGCGGCGGTTAAAGGTGCCGACCGTGTCTGCGCTGTAACAACCACAAGCACATCAACACTGTCAGAAAACAGCAGCAGCCAGACTTCACCAAACACAGAACAGTAACAGAACACATGTACCTGTACAGATGTCTTCTCTTAGGGCTGTCCTCAGTGCTCAGGAAATATCTGCTCATTCAAACACATATTACAATATCAAAACAAGACTAACTGAACATGCAGTGGCCATAACATTTGTTCAGACAGTTAAGCCAGACTTAATATCTGAACGTCATTGCATAAGAGCTAAAGACATTTACACTACTTTTAATAAAGATTGCCAAGCACACTTGTCAAGCAAACATTGCAGGAAAATACATTATACATTAAACAATAGATGTTCAAAATAAAGACAAAAGTATCTGGACATTCTGGTTGTCAAATATTTGTGGTCCATACAGTGTTTTTTAAGGGTGCGTGTACTTTCTTTAAAACAAATGTCACTTGCTTTGATATTTATAATGACATTTTACGTTTGACTTAAGAGGACCACTGTATTTTACACAATCCATATAAAAACAGTGGGATGGAATTATAGTTCAATGATGGTTTCCGATGGGGATACTTTGATTATTACTGTATTAATACCTCACAGTGGTCATGTGGCACCACAAGGTCTTATGTTTTCCACAAAGAAAACTAACACTTTGTACATATTCACAATAACTCACTACCTGACCTCAAAATTACAACATGATAAAGATCAACTTCTAAAATAATACATTTTGATAATCACCATGTGTATCAATTAAGCTACCATTGATCATTAACAGCTAATATTAATCTTAAACCTGTGATTGGAGATCGGCCAATCATAAGTCTCAGAACACCAAGGTTATTGTAAGCATACTTGACTTTACAAATTCAGATAGGACATGCTGTCATTCTGATTTTTTGTGAACAGTTTATTTAAAAAAAATCTGTGTGCAGCAATAGAGACATTTTGTGTGGATATAAACACTTTGTTTTATTTTCATTTGTTTTTGTTTTCTTGTTTCCCAAATAAACACTTCTGGTGCACTTTGCTGCAGCTAGTGCTTCCAAAAACATGGCAAAAAGTTGTATCCTGATTTAAGTGTACCCATTAGTTCACAGTTCAAGTACAGTTTCTGGTGTGGGTTAGAGTTCGCTCACATTAGCTGGCTGTCCTCATCATAAGCCAGAACTTGTGTGACATCCCAGTCTCCAGATGTGATGGACTGCAGGGTATCAGTGCTGCTGTTGGGCTTTAAAATAAGAAAAATAATTCATATAATTTGAGCAAGCAAATCACCCACTTTACGCACACACAGTTTGCTGCATCACAGAGGTTCAGCATTGTCCTCTCTCAGTCTAACAGTGTTGTTGCTGCTCTTTTCAGTCATAGTAGGTCTTTTAAAGTGCCTTTTTAAAGTCCCAACAACTGTACCCCAATTGTTTTACGTATCTGAGTTCATAAAAATTTATTGTTAACAAAAAAATTAAAAATTACACATTTAAAGAAATGACATTTAAAAAAATACACATTTTAAATTATATACAATAATTTCAGGGTTTCTTATTAGCTACATAAATATGTAACATTTTAAAAAGATTAAATATTGGACGTCAAAATTTATGACCTCAGAATTAACCTTTTGTCATTGGCAGTGCATATTGACAAACAGATGGTTTGGAAACTTCTGCTGTTTAGTGTTTTGGAATTAAAATAAAATGGGTCTTTTATCCTAGGGGGCCTTTATCTTAATTGTATTCTAATGTGTGTAAGATTACATACAGAGAAGTTTAGTTTCCTAAGTTTGAATCATTCACTTGAGTAACTGAAATAACTAATCATTTGAAAAACAATTTTGCATGTAAATTAAATTCCTGTACACTGTCCTGTACAATCATCAGGAATACAACTGTCTTGGGAAAATGAATCAATAGATTTCTTTTGAATTATGCAGTTTATAATCTTAACTTTATTTTTTGTAGTAAAATGAATCGTTTTGCTTTGGAGGACTAAGAAATTTATTAAGTGCACATATTTCAGCATGCAAAATTCATGTATGGTGATAATGAAATAAATACTGAACATTTTAAAACAAGTAAACATAGCAACAAACAGTAACAGCAAAATAAAACAGGGAATAGTGAAAAATATGCAACCAAGTAATTTATTTATGCTCCAATGCATGCTGGGAACTGAATAGCCAACCCAGTACTTTGGCAATTTACACCGATTAGTAAACATACAAAAAACATACAAAAGATTACTGTAATGTAGATACAGGTTATCATGGTCCTATAGCACAATGCTGTGATGTTACAGTATTCTTTTGACCCTGTTTATTGTGGAATAAGTTTTAGTAATTGTACTGTGAAACTATTAACTAGGAATATACTGCATAATACAATACAATTCACACTTTTTACACTGCACATTTTTTTGCAGCTCAATTGTGTTAATGACCTTTTTCCGGTAAATGTACCACATCTGCTCTTCTAACACACAATGGCTCTCTTCTTTAATTGGTATAGCTATTCACACATTAGCGCTAAAATGCTGCTAAAACTCACTGATGTCATTTGCTGGAAATCAAATTAAACAGCTGCACAATTTTATTCCCAATAGGTTCTAGAAAGAGAATCTTGGGTGGATGAAGTCTAATGTGATGACATTTCTATGACAGTGTAAGATAATCATGATTTTGGACTCCTGAATCTCATTTTAAACGGCATAGTCATCATCACCTCGTTCACAGGTCTGCTGAGTTCTTCTTTCAAAGCATTGTCCCAACCTCTTACTTTAAACATCCTCAAAACATTTATTATATGACTTTGTTCAACCATAGCATATCAATATGGAAGTTTTCCAGCAATGTTATTGTTAAACTGGTTATACCTGCAAATTGCTGGAGCTCATCTACCAGCATTGTAAATAGACTATACAGGACTGAACAAATACTGCTTGTTGGACAATTGGATTTTTGAAGAGGAAGATGAAAGAGAATTTTAGTCTGGGAGAAAAATAACTAACCTTCTAAATTTATGATATTGCTAAGGTTTATGTCAGGCCAAGAGCCTGGTAAAATAGCAAAACCCCACAAAAAACATTAAACACAGCAGGTTTCAGACCTAACCGAGACAGGTTGTGTAACAAGATACTGTATGTCACTGTATGACCATTATACTATATGTCACTAGCTCTAAGTTGTAATATTTCCATTATGGTCTATTTTTAACCCATCATGTTTGCTTTAATTTCCCCATATTAATTATATAATTACACTATTACTTTGTATAAAAGTAGCGTATTATTTATTTATGTAAAAGTGCTGTTTTCTTACTGTCACTTGGCTGAGAGCTCTCTCCTTTATTTATATACACACACACTTATGCACATGTGAGACAAAGCGAAAGAGGTCCACATGCCATTTAAAGATGAAGTGAGATTAAAATAAGACATGCTAGGTATAAATAGTTTTCTGTTTTGTTTGTTTTTATTGCTTTTTTAAAATGACAGACAGTATTTTGCAATTATCCGCTGTCAATGTTTTATAATGTTAAATGGTAGAAATGTTGAATAAGGCAGCCCCTGAAGTGGGTTTGGCAGCACTGTGAATTTTATGTCATCTCCACTAGCTATAAATGATGCTGACAGTGGCTTTTCTTTGTTTGATTACCACATGTCAGATAATATAAATACTATATGACCACCAAACACCAACAGCTTTCTCCATAACCCACTAGTCCACTACTCACAAACACAATACAACAAACAGATACAAATGCACAAACCATCACCTCCAAAATACATTGTCTCAAAAAATGTTTGCATAGTTATTAAGTCATTTTTGTATTGAATCTTGCCTGCCATGGTCAGTAGGAAGTAGGTTTAAAAACAGCATGTAAGGGTTTGGAAAGGGATTTTCATGTAAAATATCCCTTTAAAACATGTTTCACTAAAGGTCATACCTGTGAGATGGACATGGAGATGTGGAAGAACTTCCCTCGTCCTCCTTGTGGGATTGCTCTGGTAAAGAACAGCCGGAGTCCGTCTTTAGAGAATAGCGGCTCTTCATTCTGTTAGAGAAATGTTAATTTAAATGATCATTACTGTCACGCCACCACCATCATTACTGTCATTACTTTGATCTTCTCCTCCCATGGTAGTCTTTTGTCATTTTGTTCACTCTCCAGAATTTACTATTAAATGGTTAAATTATAAAACCTACGAGAGTGCTAAAGTGTAAGCCCACAGCACAAAGCACTCATATTTCTACGACAAAAAAAAATTTTTTTAATCAAAACAACACATTAGAATGTGAATTACGATGATGATGCATTGCTTGTGTAGTAGTACATCTGTTTGCACCATGAGGCCTATTTTCACTAAAACAGTACAATACTTAATTCATGATAGTGCACAACATTTCACATGGCGAATTCCCTTAAGCAAGAAACAGTCATAAAAATCTAATCAGAAAAAACAATATCTGCTCATGCATGTTACTGCAGGGGATTATGATAAGACAAACAACATCAAACATCCTCAACTATTCAGATCCATTACTGTGGACCAACACTGACATGCTGCATTGTGTTTGCTCCAGTCTAGGTGGAAAAGAAAAATACTGACTTGTCTGTGCAGCCAACCCTCGCTCTCATCCTCGTGTTTCTGAAACAAAAAAATTTGAGAATTTCAACCAACTTACCAATTACAAGAGTTTGGCTTCTCAAAGTGTATTTGTTTCCCAAACAATGGCCCATTTAGTCCAACTGAAAGTCATTTCCAAAGAGAGTTGGCGACAGCAAATTTATACAGAGTTTTATGCAAGCAACTTTATGCAAGCGATTAGCAATGTAATGGGACTATGGGAGTACAAACAGTAAATTCATGTGAATGTGATTCACTGCATTAATAATAGACAATAACAATAACAATAATGTGTAAACATACCTTGGTGCAGACACCTGTTGTGGCTTGACAAAGGGTCAGGATGGAGATATTCTGGGCTCGGTTCAGCCAGTTCACTGCCAGTTTAGTGCTTGTGGCCCATTTCACCATTGTCACGTAGTACTCTCTGCAATACACATAACACACAAACAAATCACCTGCAATGTCCTTTGGTAGAAAATTACCTGTGTCTGCTGTAATGATTGCACAGAATCTTTTGCATGACTTAAGCAGGATTCCAACTCCTGTCATTCACAATGTTCAACACATTTCTTACCACCTGCATGTTTATTTAATTTGGATAACTTGATGATATGTTTAAGATATGTTTTAAATATGTGTCTGTTTAAATCGTCAAATCAAAACAGATCCTGTTTGAAACTATAAATTAACAGTTTTAATATGTAATAACAGTTATTACATAAGCAGTCATCTCACCCTATCCTCTGGTCTTCTGGTCTTCTCATCTCAATAGTGTGCAAAGGACCGTTGAGGTTCACCACGTAGAGCGAGATGACAGGGTTTTCCTCTCCTGCCTTGAAAATTTTTTTATTCATAACAAAAAAATCATCTGCAACACTATGTGAATACATCTGTGCACATTTCTTACTTTAGGGTAGTGGTATTGTCGTGTCATAGGGTAAACGGAGCCTGTGAACACTGGGATCTCCATTTTGGGCACCAGTGTGTTATTAATGGTTGCGTATGCAAGCCTTGCTCCATCTGGAGACCACCAGTGGGCGATGTGGGACTTAAAGACCTCCGCTGTAAAAGAAAGATTCAGGAGTCTTTCTTACTCATATTTCACAGTGGTTTAATCACTTAAATAATTGCAGGAATAGTAAAAAGTAATCATCCATGAACCAGCGTCTCCAAGGTCACATTCCAACTACCTACACACACACACATTCCTGATCTCCTTTCAGATACAGTCAGTGCACTTGGGCGTTTAGAAGCATTTCACCATAACCAACTCTTTCTAGGTATCTTTGCTTCTTCTCACAGAGGAAGGTTCTGGCCCATAAATCACAGGGCGGCTGTAATCTCAGTGGGGCTGGTGAGAGAGTGTCGGCCCTCTCCATCAAGTGCCCATTCTCTTACACAATCTCAGGGAAAAAAGCAATTTCTGGACTCCACCAAAAGCTGAGGAAATAGGGTCTGACCCCTCTTCCTGTGCTCAAATAAGCAGGAAATCCCATGTTCAGCACATTTCTGCTCACTTCATCACACACTGCTGAAGTGAATGTGTTCAGAGAGCTTATGTTGAGATTGCAGGCTTTGGGCAGATAAAATTTCAACATAGACTACTTATACCTAAAACACGGTTTTATCACACAATACAGAATTAATAAGATACTATGAGAGACCTGTGAATACTTATGACTGAAAGGCTCTGTTAGGCACAGTTGTGAAACCCCTTTAGCCGTGACTATTTTTACAACATAGCATAATTGCCTTATTGCTTTTATAGAACAATTACAACATAAAAATATTAAATGCACACATTTTCATTCTAATGTTTTTTTATTAAGCAAAATCATTAAGTGCCATATAATAACAGAATGCTGCTATGCAATAAAATAATAACCCAGTATGGGTACACAGGTGTAAAGTGTACTAGTGTTTTGAATCATAGCTGTTACTATACTGTTAGCACAGCTAGAACGTTATGTTGAATAGTCTGCATCTTGAACTAGAGCTATACATAATAGCATTTAATAATGAGCTCACATATAGATCAAAACACCTTCCTCTGTAGATTCTGTGACTTTTCAAAACCTTTTAAATGCTACCACGTGGTCACAGGTAGGACGACTAAAAAGTATTGTAAGACTAAGTAGCACCAATTAGCACCAATGATCTCCACGATCAACTTATAATGATCATAATGCATAATGCATTCATAGGTTAATAATGCAATTAAAAAATGCAGCCCGGTTAGTGCAGTTTAAAAACAACACAGATCTCCCTTTACGGTCAATGACATTCCACAATCATTTAACAACCCTTGTCTTTCAGCAGTGATAGCTGTGTGCGAGGCACAGACTGAACTGTAATTCATTATTGACTGGTCTTCTTCACCCTTCACCATAGCTTTTAAATATAATATATAAATAACTTGCTGTTGTGTTTTAATAGGCACTGCATCACAATCAGATAAATGAATGATGTTTGGAGACAATGAACTGCTTGGACATTCTGCCTATTGTCTCCTTTTGTTATTTATGTAAGAAAGCATATAATATGGAGTCATAATGACATGACGTTGAGAAAATGCTGAAATAAGCCCAGACCCTTGGATGAACCAATGCAAACCTGCAGTCAGACATCTCTGTACAAAACAGCTAAAACTCTGCTCATTACATGTAAAATGTCAGAAACCCTGCAAACACAATCCTCTCTTTTATTCCTGTTGTCTCTGCCTCTTTCTGTCTGTCCTTTATTCTGTCAAACACACTCACACACATTCACGGTATTGAGGCAGGAAGCTTGTTGAGCTATTGATTGCTCATGCGGGAAGGTTTAATGGCAGAGCTGGATGACAGATGAGACAGAAGTGTGTTTTGAGAGCTGCAGGACAGTGGAGCTGTGTTAAACACACACGCATGCACACACACACACACACACACACACACACTGTTGTCCTTTAATCAGGGGACACAACCAGAGAATAGGGGACAAATAAGCTGATAAGCATGAAATTTCACTGTTTACAATAATTCCTCATATTGACGCAAATAAAAGCACTCTTGCTTGACTTTGAAATCTAGTGAGCCGTTTAGATGCTCCCTTTAAAGTTGCCTCATTTTGGCCAAACTCTAAGGCAGCATTACATGTGTTCGTCATTTGTCATTGCAAACATCATTATGAACTGCAGACAAATAATGGTAAAATAATGGTAAAAATGAAATATGTAACTGTAAATAGTAAGCATCCTGCCAAACTAATATTTTCAAAACTGTGGGTTGTTTGATGGCTAGTCAGCGTGTCAGTTTAAATACCCTGTTTAATTGTGTTTTTCTTTCCCTGTCCAAACACTGATCAAACATTTTTAAAGACGTGTTCACGAGACATCTCTGCTGAAACAGGGATATTGATATATGTGGACTGCCAAAACTGCAGCTTGTAAATTTTCTTCTGTTAGTGTAAAACCCATCACCCTCATTAACAGCCAGTCTACAGGACTATTTTACACTCTGACCCTATTAATGTAACTATATCTTTAAGGTAACTCTCTTAAGATATAAAGTATTTTTTAAGGTAGATTTTCCTGAAAAGTGTAAACATCGTGGCACTATTTTAAACATTTACATTTAGTCATTTAGCTGACGCTTTTATCCAAAGCGCCTTACAAATGAGGACAAGGAAGCAATTTCAACAACAATAAGAGGCAACAATGAATAAGTGCTATAGACAGGTTTCAGGTATTTCAACACAGTATAAGAAGGCGATTAAAAAAAAAAAAAGTAGAAGTGGCGGTGTGTTAGTTAATCAGTCAAGGAAGTGAAGACGCAATTGAAACAATGCAATTTGTGCATGCGGACTAGAGAACAGATTTCCTGTACATAGATATGACAACCTTCTATCTTTAGATGTATGTTGCTGTAGTTTTAGTCAGTATAACTCAATTTAAACTCTAACCAGCAGCAGGGGGCAGTAGAAAGCCTTAGTAGACAAGTGTAAATAATGTAGACTTGTCATGATATGACGGCATATAAACACACACTTGAATTAGAATAATGATCTGGGGATGACAGATTACATGGGCAACAGATGAAACTAGTTATCAGACAAACAAGTTGTCAGCATATCTCTTCATGTCATCAAAATCAGTTTTTCCTCAGTATTCACATGGTTAGGTTATATGGAGGCAGGAATTGACTGCCATCAGCAACTGTATTAGCAGCTGAAATACTCAGAACCTTGTTCAAACCCTAAAGTCCTGTCTTGCTTTCAACTGTCTAGGTAGGCACCTACCCTCTAATACATTGTGAAACTTCAAAGCTAAGATGCTCTACATAGGCATTAACTCTTTGTGACATATGCCACACACACAAAAAAGAGTTCCTCACACAAAAAAACACATATGTGATACAATTCACAATAAATTGCAGAGTTTGTTCAGATCTGGGCTTTTTGCAGGCCTCTCAAGGGTTTTCACACCAGACTTAGTAAAGCATTTATGAATCTCTTTTTGCACATACAGGGACACAGTCATTTTGAAAAAAAAAAAGATCCCACTTAAACTGCATTCTCTAGAATGTATATGTCTAGTGTTGCATATCCACACACTATTGGCAATATAGTGTATATCTACAGGGCTACCACATGCTAGGGTGACCATATTCTGAGAATCCAAAAAGAGGACACCGCCACGTCCCCTCCCCCCGCTTGCTCTAACTCCCTCCCGGTGCCCATCGACCACTGCGCGCCACGCCCCCTCCCCCCGCTCGCTCTAACTCCCTCCCGGCGCCCACCAACCACTGCGCGCCACACCCCTTTCCCCCGCTCCTCTGCGGCTCCTTCCGCGCAGGTATCGTATAGATAAAATATTGCATTTAAAGGCTGCATTTAAAGTGTTGAATTAATGACGGTCATTGAAATGAGGTTAAAAAACCCGGACATTTTATGATATTTTACAAAATCCCCCCGGATATAATTTTATAGCCAAAAAGGACTTTTTCAACTTTAAGGCAACTCTACAGAGCTGGATGAATTAGAATGATTGTGCAACAATGGAAATGTGTTGTTTTGGCCTTTTTGGCATTAGTAATCTGAATTAACATACATTAACCTTTTGCTAAGAACATCCAGGACCGTGTGGCAATAACTCCACATCTAAAAGGGTCCAGCAAGCCTAAACTCAACCCACAATGAATGCATGGCAACCTGTTCTCGTTACATATACGAGATGTACATACGAGGTCTACATATATTTTTTGATGCCTTCAAACATGGCAGAACAATTAGTTTTATAATTAACATTTTGTAATATATGATTAATATCAAGCTACTCTGAGGTATTCTGGAAAATCAATATGAAAAAGTACAGAATGCAAACACATGTACTGATGTTGCAGTGAGATAAATCATATATAAACAGAAGCGGAGAAACACTGACATCAGGATAAACAGAAACAGGCTGGA
Source organism: Botia almorhae (assembly GCA_036877575.1). Classification (NCBI taxonomy): domain Eukaryota; kingdom Metazoa; phylum Chordata; class Actinopteri; order Cypriniformes; family Botiidae; genus Botia; species Botia almorhae. The sequence goes on from JAZGTJ010002640.1 coordinate 38,823, forward strand.
ATGAGTCTCTGCATTCTTTAATACATTCATCCTTCTCAATAAATCAAAAGTATCAATTTCGAGACCTTCAGTGTTTCATAAAGCCAAGGCAAGGGCCAGTCTCTGCAATATGAACCCAGATTAAAGTTTAAATGTGAGACTCACATCGCAACATCCACAAGAAGACCATCCATGAATGCAACAGATAGTGTTGCATTCTGGGAGCTGCCTGGATATCGATTGCTCTGCCTTTGATTCTTTGGCAATGCACTAAAAACACATGCTACCACCATCCATCTCTGATATTTCCATTTCCATCATTCCATGATACATTATCTAATATAGATTATGCACTCTTCAAACATCATCTGTGCAAGCTGGCTATTTATTTGCTATTATTTAATCATTAAAGGCTACATGCATGTTCTTGCATTTAGAATAGACATGCCAAGGTGTTATTTTCCTACCTTCATACAGCCAGTCGCTCAGGCCATTAAATATCACCCCCTCCTTCCCAGTGGAAACCAGGCGAATGGATCTGTTTCCCACAGTGGCACGGTAGTAAATGTTATTCTCAAATATAAAAATCTGAAATTGAACAGAAACACAAACAAAATGTGATAAAAATGTAATGGATGAGCCATAAGGGATTTACTGGTGATGATACAAATGAATATTTACACTGTGAGTGAGTAACCTTGGGGAAGAAACAGGCCAGAGGGATGAGGAAAACAGCTATGTGGAATACTGAGACCTCACATACATTCCATTATTTGTCTTGACTCACATAATTATTCAAACAAAAAAATGCTTGAGTGAATATGAAAACAAAAAATTGAAAAATGTGTCCATATTTTAAAACTGTATTCAGTTATTTAATTTATTGCCTGTTTATCTGGACCTTTGCCTTTTGAATTACCCTTTTGCTTGTTTGCCGGTTGGACTGTATTTTAATTACTTTGCCTGTGACCTCGACTCTGATTTCTGTTTCACGGTTTGGATTGTTGAACTGTTTTACCATTAAACTCCTGCAAATGGATTCTCTCACACGGCATCAGCCTCACCCTCACTCTCATTACAGAATACTTTGCCCTTTATGAACCCAGCAGAAGTTTCCCAGCTTCAATCGGCTTTTGCTCATCAATGTGGAGTGCTTAAGGGACGGTAAGACTGGCTATGCCACGGAAATTAGAGTGTTCAGCTGAGCAATCATGGGGCTTTATTTGTCCAGTGGAGATTTTTTTTTGCTAACCAGGAAGAATAGTTTTACTCGGATGAGAAAAAATTTGCTTTTCCCCTGCTTTTTGGTAAAACGATAAATTGGGCTGCAGCAGTCTGGTAGACCATTTGTTTCGTACCTCCTATAAGTAACAGTTACGAGATGCGTTTGGGGGCATGGATATATCTACAAAAATGCTTCATTTGTCTCAAGGCAACTGCACCGCTGCAGATTAAGCTATTGAGTTTAGAACGCTCGCTGCTCAAAGTGGCTTGAATGATATCTCTTTAAAGGTGTTTCGACAAAGTTTGAGCCTCTGCTTACAGATTGAACTGGCTTGCAAGGGTGAAAACTGTTCATTTACTGAATATATACCTCTTGCTATCAAGATCGATAACCTTATGAGGAATGCTGTCAGGTTTGTATACTGAGGAAGAACCCAGTTGCAGACAGCAGTATAAAAATAAAGTTTTATTTAACAAATCAAACAGAAATCAAACAGAACAGGATAATAACTAACTTTCTAAAACATAGAACTAACTAGAATAATAATCAATATAATTCAAAACTAAACGGAACGCTAAACAATAAACAAGGCACGACTAGACGAGACAGACTATGACAATACTTGAACAAAAAAACACGCAACAAGACGGAAGCTCAAACGAGCAGGGCGATATAAACACGGATTTAACAGGCTGGACCAACAGGCATGAAACACGCACGCATAGAAACAACACGAACCGGCACAAGACAGCAAACACGAGGGCAT
>JAZGTJ010002641.1:0-37443 GCA_036877575.1 Botia almorhae
CAGACAAGCAGACTGCAGTCAGCACAAGCCAGCTACCCATCTCTGGCCCAGCCCAGTGGTCAGCAACCAGCAGGCAGCTTCCAGTCTGCAGCCCAGCTCAGTGGCCAGCAACCAGCCCAATCAAGGTACCAAGCTATGTCCCAGACAAGCAGACTGCAGTCAGCACAAGCCAGCTACCCATCTCTGGCCCAGCCTAGTGGTCAGCAACCAGCAGGCAGCTTCCAGTCTGCAGCCCAGCTCGGTAGCCAGCAAACCGCCCAATCCAGCTACCAAGCTATGTCCCAGACAAGCAGACTGCAACCAGTACAAGCCAGCTACCAGTCTGTAGCCCAGCCAAGTGGTGAACAACCAGCATCAGGCGGATACCAATATGTGTCCCAGACAAGCAGACTGCAACCAGTACAAGCCAGCTACCAGTCTGTGGCCCAGCCCAGTGGCCAACAAGTAGTATCTGGCAGGTACCAGCCTGTGGCACAGATGAGTTATGAATCCAAGGAGTACCCAACACAGTTAAGTTACCAGACTGGCCCCTCTCAAGATGTCCTAAAGCCTACTCAAAGCAACCAGAGGTTATTCCAGAGCAAGTTCAGGCTAGTGTAACGGTTTCACATGAATTCTTTGTTCCTGGTCATGTTTCTGCTTTTGCAACTACTAATAAAAGTTATTTGAAAATAGACTTGTTGACTTGTACTTTTTCTTTAACCAAGTTAGATTGTGGGATTGGTATGTTAGATGGCATGTTTAAACTTACCTTTTGTTTGGCCCACCTGCAAAAAAAGAACTTGAGTGAGAATTTGTAGACCCCATTTAAGTATTTTACAAAAGCTATAGTTGAAAATCTAGTGTTTGATTTGCCTGATGTACAGTCTGGCTCTCTGTAGTGCAGGTTTGATCTAGGCTGTGGTAAAATGGATTTGTGCTGGTTTTCTGTCAAGCTATTGAATCTGTTTGGCAGATAAAACTCCATCTTGTGCTTTTTAAAGAAACTTTGTTCATTTCAAGTGTGGTAAGTCTTATAGCTGATTGCATTGGAGTTGTAATATCTATACTTTGCAGGTAGTTAATTGGTCTTCACATTGTTAAAATGGTAAAAGAAACTTACGAGTACTGGAGTACTCCTGACCAGCAGGTGAACCAGTAATGTCTTGAGCTTCATTATCTGCATTGTTTTTCAGACTCTCATCCAATTCAACTGAATGTGTTTGAGCTTCATATTTGACTGTAGTCTTGTCTTCAGATACAGCATTGTCCTTTTGATTAAACTCCACATCGCTATCTTCAAATTTAAATCTTTCCCCCAGCTCTTCCTCCACATCCTCCTCCTCCTGTTGATGAGCTGTGGACATAGGCTCTGTAAAGCAAAATAGTCAAATGTCAGTATGTCATTCTATGCAAATGTAATTTTGAATTAATCATTAAATGCATTTGCCATGTTTCAATGTGCAGTAGTTGCATGTTTTTTGTTTATACCGGTTATATAACTGTACTGTATTGGTTTGCTGCCTTTGTATTAATACTGTTTCTTGGCACTCTTAGCACTTAGTGTGGCTGTTTATCAGGGTAATGGTACTTTTAAGCAGCAATAACATGTATGCTTTCAAGCATGTATGCAAACAGGAACTTTGAAATCTTAAGATGCATAATTTTAACGTTTAAAGATGTGCCATGCTGCTGCTGATGTACATTAGCAAAACATCAAGCAGTTGCATATAAGACAGCAATCCTTATGAGACATTGTGCTTAAGCAGTGATTGGCTCATGCATGTGGGCACACATTACTGTATAATTTCCTGTTTGTTTTTGTCATAAAGGTTTCCTGAACATTGGTTATGCATGCAAAAGCTTAGTTAAAAGCAAAACTGCTTGACTGTCTTTTAAAGAAATGATGATACCACCAAGTATTTATTTGTTTTTATAAGACTGTTTAAGACCCCATTAAAATTAATGGACTGGTAGACCACCTTGACCCAAAATCCATACATGGTAGAAATTAAACTGCTCTTTTAGCTTGTATATCCCAATGATTTTGGTTTTACAACGGTCAACTAACGGAAAGGCCATGATGACACTCGACCATTATAATACAAACATAATCAGTGCCATTTTTCTTATGCAAAAGCAATTAGACAAGCTGGCTTCAGAATTTTGTATATATAGAATATTAAGCTCTCACTGTTTATCCTGGACACACATCACTGTCAGAAGAAACCTCAGTTGCATCATTTATCAAAGATAATACTCACTCGCCCCTTCTTTTTTGATGAGCTCTCAATTTTTTCCTGTGCTGGCACATTCTTTTACAGTAATTGGATCATTGTCCACCAGGGGCTGAATGTGGGCGGCACAGTGCAGAAACTACATCAGGAAAGAGGGAGTCGATTCCAAGTAATGAAGTTTTATTAGCAGAACACAAATGATGGTGCAAGCTGACAGAAATAAAAGCCAGCCCATACAGAAGACGCATGAATTACACATGCGAAATCACAATCTCACATGAAAAACATGTTTCACATCCGATAATGTGTTTTTGCACACGTAAACCAAAACATCCCCATCCTGGGGATAAGGGAAAACATAAATTACTTAAAGATATTTTGTAATTCTTTTCCTGGTCCAAATGGATCCAGATCTACAACAGAAGGTTATAGACTACAAATTTGTGTTGTATAAAATCTTTCCATAACAAAATGATTACCACTATTTACCCCAAGACTTATGAGTCTGTAGCCGGTCTTAAAAATGATCCACCTTTTCTAAAATGAGTCCAGATCAGGTTGCCCAGTTTATGTTCCGTTCCATAATGTCAATAAACCATGTTTTTTAGAAACCATATCTATGTGTGTCCATTCTGAAGCCCTTCGTTCCTTAGACAGCGAACCACAAACACAGTTTTTCCAGTCGGCCCACTTTATGTTACACCACACACAATAAAGCTGTTGTGGTCAGACTTTGAGACAGTCACAAAGCATTGTTTGAGTATTCGTCACACAGGAATGCCTAGCTGTTTGTTACATCACAGGGTTAAAGGTCACTGCAGTGTGAAGTGGTGGGACCAAGCACTGCCTCAAAGAACTATCTGTAGTACCCTGCATCTAATATTTCATTTGCTCCTGACGTGTGTTCTCATTGAATCTCACTGCCAAAAACTTCAAAAACCTCAAAATGCGTATGTACGCATATATTTTGTCTTTTAATTTGACATTATACAACATGCCAGTTATGGCTAGCATAGACACGCAACACACATCTTCGCTGTTTACGAAACACAGGAACGTAAAGACAGGTGTGCTTTCTTAGGATAGATATGACTTTTTACATAAGGTATTTAAAAAATATATCGTGTTTAATAGAAATAGTTAAAATTATTCTTTTACAAAGTCACCTGCCTCATACAGCCTTAATGTGTATATGATGCTAAACCAGTTTGGTTTGCTGTCTTTGAAGGAGAGGCTTTATCTTCTAACTCAGCTCAAGTTCCAAGCCAACACCTCACGTATTTGCTATAGGTCATGAGTAAATAGCATACGTTCAACCAAAGCTCAGGTGATCTTTATTCACCAGTGGAGACACTTTAAAGCTTTTAAGTTGCCATGGTTTTAAGATTGTAAACCTACCCTAAAAATGACTAAATGGCTTTCCTGTAGCTCAGTGGTTAGAGCATGGTGTTAACAATGCCAAGGTCATGGGTTAGATCTCGTTAACAACGGCAAGGTCATGGGTTCGATCCCAGGGATTGCACATACTCAGAAACAATGTATAGTGTAATGCAATGTAAGTCGCTTTGGATAAAAGCGTCAGCCAAATGCATAAATGTAAAGTAAAAAGAGTGGCCACCAGCCGGTCTTCCCTATAGGCCAAACACTAAACTGAGCTGAGCAAAAAATGTATATGAGCACAAGGAGGAAACTTCCCTTTCCTTCCTTATCAGCATCCCAAACGTCCAAGAAATAGCCAGAGCTATCGCAAGGCACGGCAAGTGTGATTCATACATACTGTAGACTGATGATGTTATCTTGGCCCATGGGGTATTAGACTAGGGCATGTTCCCAGTATGTCTCAGGCCCCTGAAAATGTTCCCAGTATGTCTTAGGCCCCTGAAAAGTTCTAGAATGTGTTAAAAACAAACAAAAAAATGTTTTTTTATGTATATTGACCTTTTACAAGCTGCTATGTGAGTTTTGTGAACAGACAAACGGTCCATGATGTATTTGCACACCTCAGAGCATGATTTAATGACAGACTCCATGGAAACAACACCTTACCCTTCTGTTTAAACAGTGGGGCAATGGTGTACATGCTTTAGAATGACCTCTATTGCGACAGCCGCACATGCTCCAAGACATGCCAGTTCAGCACAAACTGCTTCTGCAGACCTCAGACATGCATGGATGCATTATTCATACATACAGTCTTGTTGGTAATGCAATTTAATTTTTTATTAATTATACAATCGTGTTATTTGGAATGCAAATGTACAAACATTAATTCAAATTCAAGATTAGCTATGCTAGTAGCCTGATGCTGATAATATGCAGAGACATCATCTGTAATGAGTGAAGCAAGCAGCAAGACTGTTATGAGCAACCTGTTAATAGTGATGCCAAAATAAGAGTTTAATACCATAATGCCGTGATACCCAAACAATAATACCAGCAACAAAGAGAGTCATGTGACAGGTCATTGTTGATTCACCTCCTCAAACCTTCAAAGCATGATGTGGTTTTGCATAAACAATTCAAAAAACCTGTTTAGTTCTTTCTTTACGTCTATTGAAATAATCGCATAACCCACAAGCTTTGTCTCTGTGGCTCATACTGTATGTTCTCTCCTTTCCCTCGTCTTGCATATAATGTTTCATTGGTCTCACGTTGTATAACATAAAGGGCAAAGAGCTGTTCATACTAGATTTTCAAACACTGCTCACTATTTATTACAAAGCCAGACACACGTCAGAGTGTTTTGCGAGAACCTTTGAATTCTTTTAAATACTCCTGACGCAGCCTAAACCGGGCTGCAAACATGTGGACGGAGAACCCTCCACCCAATATCTAGTATCAGATCCACCAGGAGGTTCCTGTGATCATACGCCTGTACAAACTCAATTTTCTTCCAGAAGGCTTGAACCCCAGCTGTGTCCTTTTGGATGGGAGGGCAGAGAGACCAGTAACAGGGTGCATTTGTACTGCAGCTCTCTCTTGGACATGCATGGACTGCTAATGACATTGAATGTTCATCGAGAGAAAGGGAGAGAGGCAGAACAACACATTTTTAAGCGTTCTAATTCCGGGGATGCGGGGGAAGTCAGTGAAAGGGGAATGGCAAAGTCGTCCAGGATGCAGATTAGAAAGTGCCAAGTTGGTGGGCCCCTTCAGTACCGCACACAAAGTGTGATTATGGTTCTTACTGTGGAACTAATCCATTGATGGTTGATCTACATTCTCTGTATCAGATCATTGGGATACCTCAAGGAGAAAGTTGTAAAATTCCTGGTTTCCCTTTAGCACCTCGTCTGAGGTGGACACTTAAGCAGTTTCAGGAGTTCCACTGGTCAGCATCGAGTTAATTGTCTGTGAGTGCGTGCCTTTGAGTTTAGGGAGATTTGTAAGATCCCTCTGTTCCCAGTGAGCAGTCGCCTCTATTTTCTGTCCTCCAACCCCCCGCCTCTGGAGAAAAGACCCCTTTTCATGGTGCTCCCGTCTTTGTTGCATGATCGGCAAGCAGACTAAAACTGTTACTTTCTCAGAAAGTGAGATTAATAGAGCAATAAACAGCGCAACTCACCTTTTTTTGTCCTCAGTGGAACTTCCACAGGAAAGCTTCAGCACCTCCCAAGAGAGACTTTAATCCCAACAACCTCCCATGCACTTCCTGCTAGGAAATCAGCTGCCTTCTTCAACACATCCTCATCCTACATTTATCTCCCAGCTCCTCCTGCTTCTGCTGAACCGAGGCCTCTGTGAGGGCAGCGAATGCTCAGCTCTGTTTACTTTCCCACAGCCAGCAGTAGTCCCCGCTCCGTGCACTCACTGCTACACTCCTACACACTCCCTTTGCTCTCGTAGACTGAATGAGCCCCCCCCTCCCTATCCTCAGGCCTCTGTCACTCCCTTCTTTTCTCTTTCTCCTTCCCTCCCCTGCTGCTGGACAGTTACAGCCCTACTGAACAAGAATAATGGGTTTTAAGCTCCACCAATTGTTGAGTTGCTGGCAAAGCTCCTGTCCAATGAAAGCTGGGTTAGATGACCAAAGGCGGGTTTAAAGGGCTGAGGAGAAAAATAGAGGAGGATAATGCTGCAGAGGGAGGGAGAAAGACAGAAAGAGAAAAGCTAGCCAGAAGTGGAATAGAAGTATTAGCTAAGAGGGAGATCATTCAATCATTTAGCTTTGTGTACACTCTGCAGAACACAATGACCTTTTAAATTATTACTTTAAATGCATAAATAATTTGGGTAATTTAGACAGCAGTCTTGATTACAAACCACCATCATCACTGTTATACACTGATATTTACTAAACAAACAATAATGTTCATTTATTCAGTAATCCTAGAATACTTTACATTCTGTGCAGTCATTTCAATATATGTTGCCCATTTTCTTTTGGTAGCTTTTAAAATTTGTGTATTTATTAAATAAGTTAAATAATCTTTCCATTTGTATACATTTATTTAGGCTTTAGTTTTATTACATTTAAATTGAGCCTAATTTTTCCTCTTTAATGAGTTGTATAAACTAAAAACAGTTCATTTTCTAACACAAGTATTACAGAGTCATCGTCGTATCTTCGTTTAAATACACAACACAGTAATGGCCTGAAGGGGGCAGCAACAACATATCCATGAGCACAGCCAATAAAAACAACTGCGGCTGCGCACAGGTGATCTGACAAGAGCCAGTGTCACCTCAAAACAGCTCCACGGAGAGGAAAATGTCATTTGTGGCAAGAAACTAAGGTAAATATATACAATGAAAATATATATAATAAAAAACATATAAATATGTTTTACCTGCCATCTTGAAAATATTTACGTGCAAAAATGTTTTTAGGATAAATGCTTTTGTTCAACTTATACCATAAAGTGTTAAACAGTTTTGTTTCCTAGGCGACAGCATTAAAAATAGCTTTTTCTTGTCATGACATTTGCATGTGCATATACAGAAATTATCTTTCAAAATATGTAGACTCTAAAAAATAAAGTTTTTTGATGGGCCGTATGGTTCCATAAAAGAACTTTTAACACCCACAGAATGTTTCTGCTGCACAAGTAGTGAGAACACAGAGAACACAGGGTTCTACAGCCTATAAACATAGCAATCATAGTTCTTTTAAGAACCTTTTATTGATTTATTTTGAGGAGAACCAAAATTCATTCTTCTGTGGTGGTTTATTTTTAAGAGTTTACCCTGAGAAATTTAACTGTACCCTCAACCACAATGCCAGACACCTCACATCTCAACACCTCATCTGCATGTTTGCCGTTTGTATGGTTCAGCAAACATTTGGGAACTATGGATAAAAAAAAAACAAGAAACAGATTTTATTGGACAGAATTTATTAAAACACATTAAACAAATACACTGAGTACAAAGTGAAATGATGGTAGTTCACTTAAATCTTTTCTATATTTTTATTCTTGCATAATAGCAATACTGTTTACTGTTTTGCTCATAACCAGAACAATGATCTCTCAGATCCATAGTAATCTGAAGACATCTTACATGCGTTGCGATAACAAAGGTTTCCTGACCAGCTTTTCTGGTAGCTTTTGAAGCCTGGCATGTACTGCAATGAAAAGACTTCTAGTATTAGACTGAAGCGGTTTTAAATACTTCATACATTCATTTTGGCTTCAGTTTGATTGCATTAAAATGGAGCTTAATGAATCAACACCGTGATAAAATGTACAACTGAAATAGCTTAAACTCATCAGACGAGATCCAAACCAAACTTCATTTCACAACATATTTATGCTGCTGGCACTCTCTTCATTACCTTGTTATGTTAAAGGTCCCTTTGTTCTTGAGGCTGTCTGTGTGTGTGAGATCATATGAGGTTCTTGTAGCATGTGTGTGTGTGTGTGCGTGAACATTTAACTGCATTTTTTTCCACATTCATTGTCTACACAAAAATTAAAATCATCTCGAAACCCTTAAGTTGTCGTGTAAAAGACGTTATGATCACGTTTGCGGTCAGAAAACGAACAGAAATATTTTATCTACATTGGAGTAATTAACATGACTAATACCACAGACTGAAACAAACTGAGTATACGAGTTATTGAAAGAGGTTTCCGCTGCATTTGAAATGGCCCATGGGAGATACCGTCTCTATGTCCAGCCTCCGTGTAAAGTGTGCTGCTTGAAAACACAGTTACACGAGGCCTATCTCAAAGTTAAACAAAAACAATACAAACCAACACTACAGATGTCTCCAGAACCATCATAGCAATACTGTCCATTTGCTTGGCTTAGAAAACTGACACAGGTCCAAGTTTTTCTAAATGCATTTGACAATAGAAGGATATAATAATACCAATATGGGTAATTAAGTTACATTTAATTTAAATTGAATTCAAACTAAATTAGGGGTATACAAATGTTAAATATAGCCATGGAGCTGAATTCACTGTTCCAAAAATGTAAAACAGTCATTTATCTTTGTGTCATTAATGGAATATTCTGGGCATGCTGTTGATTACCACAGAACATGATTGAAATTTATCATATACTTCGTAAAAACAAACACAAATCTTTACAGCAATAGGCTTGCATCAGAAGTCTATGAGGAAATTGTACCTGGTGTTTAAAAGCAGGAATGTAAAGTTTGTATTTTTGCAAAAGCGTCTATGAATTGTGCTATTTGATCTCTAATAATGTATTAATTATTATTCATTATTAATTTAAAGGGTGATAATTGTATATTTCTAATGTCTATTAGACTGCCTTTTGCAAGCGTATTACACTAAACAGTTTGTTTTACAAACTGAAGGATATGTCAAAATATTGTAATAGCTTAAGTTTTTGGTAAGCTCCAGTGATTCACACTAAACTTGGAAAAATGTAGCGTATCAGTTCTTAAAATTTCATTTGTGTTTAATTCTACATTAATTACAGATTTTCACATCACTAGCATGACCAAATTTGCAAAAAATCATGTGTAATGTTTACTAACAGGTTTCCTCAATACTTTTGTGCCTGCCTTTGGCCGGACAGACAGTAAGTCCTGCCCCAAAACTCACACCATTAGTTTACACTTAGTTGCCTCTTCATATTATGCTGGAACAGGAGATAGAATATTAACATTGAAAAATGTACATCACTTTAAGCCTTATTCATGGTCCTTATATTAATGTTTAGTAAAGAGTCATGAAAATCAATCCTGTGTAATTCATAAAGTAAACACAAGGGTGGAAATGAGTAGAACTCTTTCTAAATTTTCCTGACAAAAATTGTCCAGAGCCAATGACACAGTCACTGTGTTTGGATGCAGTACATAGAAGTAACCTGCAGGGGCAGCAAAAACACCATCCATGAGCAGAGCCGTGAGCAAAGCAGAGGCTGCAACTGTACCCAGAGGTGGGAGGTCTAGTCCTGTACTGGACAGAAACTAGTAGCACCTCCAGATGGCTCAACAACAGCAAAGATCTAAATGTCCTTTATGGCAGGAGAAAGCCATTAAACAAAAATATCCTAAATCTCATAGGACTCCTCAGAAGCGTCTCCAGTCTCTCTTAAATCGATCAAGGCTTTCACGTAGCAGAAGTTAAAAAAGACAGGAAGGCAAAACGAAACAGAACTCCACTGAAGAAAACTTACAGGCGCGCACAGGAGTGCAGATTCTTAAAGACAAAAGTGCAATTGATCAGATCTGCCGTTTAATATTCATTATTCGTCAGAATTCCTCACGGTTCTGTCTGTAGCTATTATACAAAGAGAGGGTGAAATGGGCATGGTCTAGTCCTCAATGCATATGACATCACTGGGCTTGCCTGATTTGAGGTCAGGGGTGGCCACATCTCTCAGAACATCACTGGACTTCCTCTCTAGATGGCTGGTTGGGATAGGAGGTCCGTTTGAGGACGCTAAGAACCAGGAAGAAAACAGCTGTATTATATGATCTCAGAAATATTGCACAGTCATGTTCAGAACATTAATTAGATATAGACATAAATTACATACTTTAGATATACAGATTTAATGTATATAGTTATACATATATATAGATATACATATATATATATAGATATACATTAATCCTAGATACCATATCTAACTATAGTCAATGGTCACTAGATATTCATATAGATATTCAGCAGCTGTATATTATGAAGGGTGTATTATATTATATCAGTTTGTTTAAAGTCTACACACATTTCTTCTGTTTTCTGTATATACAGTTGCAAAGACTGCCAGGTTATTTTTTTACATGCCAGTTTATTATTGGCTATTAAAACACCAGTTTACCCCAAGAAGGATTCTGTCGAAAAGCACTTACCTTTATCTCATTCCAAACCCACTGAATTCCATTCTCTCTTCTGTGGAACACAAGAGGAGACATTTTGAAGCATGTTGATGCTGTTCCTTTTTAACACAATGAAAGCTGACATTCTTGTCTAGCATCTCCTTTTGTGATTCCACAGAAGAACACTGACAGCATTATCCCTTTAACTAGACCATTGAGTATGTAAAAGAATCTATGATCTTTATTATAAGGTTAATGTAGGTCACTAACCACTAACGTACGGCCCCAGGGGCATCTGGCTGTAGTTCACCATCGCGGTGCCTCCGGGCCCACGGAACCCTCCGGAGAAACCGCTGTTGTACATCTGAGAGCATCCAAAGGAGCCCTGAGGGAACGGCTGAGGGGAGATGAAGCAGAACATTCATACATGAAGGTTCATCCTCATGAGGTCCATCAAGAGATGGTATCACTCTGACCTGCTGAGGTGGTGGCTCATTGCCTCGACTGGTGAGTCTGCTGAGGATACCGCGCTCGGACATCTGCAGCCGGGCGGACACAGGTGGGACCCGTGAGAGCATGGAGGGCAACCGCGTCACGTCGGCCTTCATATCGCTCAACAGCTCCTCCAATTGGTTCAGAACTGAAAAGGGTTAAAAGTTTCAAATGACATACTTTTACAGGCAGGGTGAGTGATTTGTTCCAAACAAGATTTTTTGTTATGCTGGTTGAAAGTCTCTTCACATCCTGATAGCCATCACTAAGTGGTCTAAATGTATTTATATAAGTATCTTCTGTGGAAGGCACAGGACCATAAAAATCAGTCTGAATGCAATGATAGGAGGTCCCACTTGCCTATCAAACTATGTATGCCTTCATGTGTTTTGAAGGAGGCACAGCATTAGAGAGTACTCAAAAGGGAGGGCGGGATCATGCTTGCCTCCCCGAAATTGCCCACTCTACCTTTAAGTGGTTGTATTACACATTTTGAACATCCCTTGTCTACCAGGGGTCCATTTACATGAGGTCCATGATTTTTGTGTCACCATTTAGCATTCATTTAGGTCATAACACAACCAAACATTTCTTAGTTCTTATTTGGCTCATGCAGTACACTACTATGAACCTAATTTAATGAACAGCAAGCAAGATGGAGCAGCTCCAAGTTTGAGCGTGCTAATTATATTTTCGTACTATCACACCTTTGTGCAGCACAGCGTTGGCTGGCTTGTTTCCAGAGAGTGACTCTTTGGAGAGGTGTTGGTGGGACTCAGCCAGACATTCCACTTCAGTGAAACGTGTGTTGAGGGCCATGGCGGGGTGACCGGGGTCCTGAGTCATGTTCAGGTACGCCGCCCGCCGAAGCTGCTCCTCGATGACCAGAGCCTGTTCCAAGAGCTGAAAACAGAGAGCAGGCAAGAGAGAATCAGAAATGTGTGGATGTGAAGGTAAGCTTTAACATAACAAAACAAATGACTCGTGCCTTAAATCGTCTGGCGAGAAATTTGTTCTTCATCTCTAAATAGTTTCCTTTGTGCATCTCGGTCTTGAAGGGCTCGTTGAGGATGGTGTACCGCGGGTCGTTCTGAATGTCCTGCCATCGGGCATAACCATGCCTAATATAAACACCTGTTAAGGATTCACCTCGTACACACTAAAGCACATAAACAATGGCAATATTAAGACAGTTCAAACTTGGCTTACAGGAACTGTTCTAGGAACGCTGGCTAACATTCTCTAAAAGTTCTCTCAACATTATCAAGTTCTTGCAGTAACATTAGTAATGTTTTTTAATGTTATATCAATCATATATCATAAAAAAATTTCTTGAGTTGTTAGTGCAACGTTTTAAATACGTTCTTATAACCAAGCAGTAACATTTTGAACATTTTAGTTTTCACATTTTCGTTACTTAATGGAAACATCAGAGAAATGTTCAAATATTCAACAAATATTGTTAGTTGGGAAGACATTATGAAAAGATCTGGGAGGATACGTAACGATGCCAGCCAGCAGCCAGTAGTCATGGCGACGGTGCCAGATGTCATAAATTTTGCCAGATGACACAGCTGCACGCTCCTCGGTCTGCCACAGTGTGTGTAACTCTAAATATACAAAACACGCAGATCAACACGCATGCACACATTTATTTGCATTTCCTGCTATTGTTCACGCATAAGTCTTATTCCTCTGACCGGTGATAGAATACGTGAGCATACGGGAACGCCTGTCAGAGGAAGACAGTAAATCATAACAACGTCAATAAGACGGTAAGTCACCTGTGAATCCTCCATCTGCGATGTTGAACATGAAGCGCGTCTTGACGCTGTTCTTGTCATCTTTGTGGCTCTCATCCGTGTCATCCCTCAGATCTTTCTCTCCGTTCAGCTGGCTCTCAGGAGGGTCTTCAGATTTTACACCATCAGGATTAGCTGTTGAAACCGCTTCATTTGACAGGAACCAGAACAGAAGTGGTTTTAAAAAACATGCCAGTGTCACAATTAAATGAATTTGGAAATATAACAAACAGACTGTTGCGTACACTGACCGGTTTTTGGTTCCTTATCATCGTTTTTAGCTGGGCTGGGTTTATTTTCTCCTCTCTCTGGAGATGGTTCTTTCACTCTAGCAGTGTCTGAAATAAATACAATGTTTCATTGTTGTAAGTTTCCTTTGTTTGCAGAACAGTTTTGAATTACTATTATTATCACCTGAAGCTGTCTGATTGGCTGACTGCTCGCTAGGTTTAGTGGGCAGCTGTGCTTGATTGGACAATGACTCTGATTGGACGGGTGGGGTGTCATTTTTTCTGCTCTCTTCCATTTGCTTCTCCCCTGCGCTGACGCTCTTTGGTGCTTCGCTCTCATTGATCTTCTCTGGTCCAGGAGAGGGTTCTGGCATAAATGGCTGCTGTGAGGAAAAAGAGATATTTTAATAAAAACTATCAGTGAGGGATTTCTTAAGCGTGACGTATGATAGTCTGACCTCAGGGTCAGATGATTTGGTGCTCTCTGGTTCGGTAATCTCCTTCTCTTCTTGAGAACCGGATACTAATTCAGTCTTATCTGTAAAAATGGGCCAAGATAAGGGAGACTAGTTAACCTAAGACATGAACATCCAGGATGTTATTGCCGAATAGACACACACACACACCTGAAGGTACAGGAGTGCTGGGTTGAGTCGGACCCGGACTGGCTGGGATAGGTGTGTTAGGGTCCGATGAGATACTTTCAGTCAGTTTTTTAAGCTCTAATCCAGCAGGAATCATATCCGGTGTGCTGAACTTCCCATTCACATGCTCAAACTCCTGAACCTATAAACACCAGAGAACAAAGAGATATTTCAGTAGACGCTGGTCAGATGATGTCATATTTATATATTTAATGTTTAAGGCCATGTGTGTTGAGGGCCAAAAAAAACCAACATTTTAAAGTAAATATTTCAAAACTCAGCACGTAATTCAGTACCTTCTTGCGGACCAAGGACATGACACCGATTCGGGTGAGAACGTGTTGGCGAGACAGACCCTCTCTTGGGACCCCATCAGCGAACGTCTCGGCTCCATCTGCCCCCGGTTCACACAGATGCCTCATGAACAGAGACACGTAAGCCCTGAGAAACCCATGAGAAAGACTGACATAAACATTTCATCAGATCACTGCTCTGAATCTGTGTTTGCAGCTGTGATGTGTTTGTATACGCTCCAAATTCAAAGCTGTGGACTGAGTGATATACACAGTACCTGAATTCCTTCTCGCTTTTCCCTCTCAGGTCCCGGACCAGCCAATGAGAGTTGAAGGCATCTTGCGGGGGCATCCCCCAACGCATGATCGCGTTAAGGAAGGCTTTCCGCTGCCGGGCGTTAAATCCCAACACCTGAAACCCCAAATGTTATATTACTGTACATCTGCAGCCGAAGCTCAAGGATATAAGACATCCTTCTTTTCATTAACATTATGAGGAGTTTCACCTCAATGTTTCCACCAACTCTGGCCAGCAGCGGAGGCAGCGGTTTGTCTCGATCGCTCTTCAGCTGTCTGCGAGACTGCCTGCGTCCTCCTGGAGGAGGAGCCAAAATGAAAACGTTAATGACAAAATTAATGACAACAATAATAAAAATGAATGACAGAGAAAATGACAGAGATGATCAATGGAGGTGTGGAGACGACAGCTATTCTGGAATACAAAACGACAAGAAAACATGTTAAAAATGACATAAGGAAATAAAATCGGGTCAGAATTTCAACATTACTTCAACATTTTATCAGTCTGTCATTTTCTGTGAAGCAGCTGTGAAACGATACGTATTGTAAAAAAACGCTAAATGGAATTGAATTTACAATTTTCAATTTTATACACATGGAATTGAATTTCAACGAATTAAACGCAGGCATCACTCTCCCGACAGATACAGAAACGGCACAAACATCATTTCACTTAATACCTCTTGTTCTCAGATATTTCATGATATAAAGAGGAAATTTCACTTCAGGTCACTCATACTCTGCTCTCAGCTCACCTTCTGGACGCTCCTCAAAATCTTCGTCCTCATCTTCAGACCCCACAGAGTATTCAGACTGATTGTCTGAAAGATCATCCTGCCATTCTGGGGACAGTAGCACAGGTACTCATAAAGACTTTCTGCTGTCTTATGCTGAGTTGTTGATCTGTCAGTGTCTGTAGGTGCTGTAGGTACCTTGGTCCTCCTGGGAGGCATCATTGTAGTTGACCTGTTTGCGGATACGTTTGCCTTTGCCCAGGTTCCTGGCTAGATCTTCCTGCTGCTGCTCGTAATGGTGCCTCAGCAGCTTCTCCCAGTAGTCTGGATCAACATTCTCTTCCTGCTTAATAATCTCCCTCTGGACCTCCTCCTGCAGGTACACACACACACACAAACAAACACAAATATAAAAAAAAAATAACATTTGATATCATGCTGTGGACCTCTCGTTGACAACTGACTAAATCATATTCAGTATTTGTGCTTTTGAATAAGACACATGAAGTCTTTTATAAATAGATTCTCCTTGTGCTGACCACAAGATCGGTTCCATAATGCAACACATACCATAGTACAATTGGTATGAGACATAATTATCAAATACACACCAAGATATTTATAGAGTACTTTAGGGAACTTCAGAGAATATTATTTTGATCTTTTGCTAATTACAAACTTAAGTTAGAAATATTAAAATATGAACAAGCACACAATATTACATCCACAAGCATACAACGAGAATACGAGACGCTTTTGTAAAAGCTACAATTACAGCGCACAACTATGCCCTCGTAGAACAATGCAGTAAATAAAGCGTTTCTTATTGTTTGATCCATGATCAAACGTAGGTTTCACTTCAAAAGCACAGGCAAATGTCCTCTTTGATCTCTTGTTTAATAGAAGCGGGTGTAATGAACTCACCTCTCCGTCTTCCTCTCTCACTACATACTGAGCCACCTTAAATGAGCTCAGGTACTCATTCATGTTCTGGATCTCCGTGTCTTCTGTGGCATCCTGACTGCGGTCCAGCAGCTTGGAGATGGCATTATCATCATAGTGGATCACACTACCTTCCTCTCCATCTTTATTATCTCCTGGAGGAGACACAGACATCATGTATAGATAGATGTTTTGTAGTTCTAGGTTACAAGTTACAAGTTACAAGTGGAGTTTATTGTCATTTCAACCATATACAAGTACACAGTGAAACGAGACAACGTTCCTCCAGAAACAAGGTGCTCCATAAGACAAACACTAAACATCACAGACATACAGGGCTACATAATTAACAGTATGTAATATATATGTATAATGGAACAATTTAAGGAACACAGAACACGAATGGGCATAAGCCATTGCAAGAATACACAGACCAAGCTCACCCATAGTTCTGGCAGCTTCCACATCATCTTTGAAGAGCTCCTCAGTGCCAAACTTAAGAATATCATCCAGTTCCTGTTTGGACATGGAACCCGTTTTGGAGCCCAAGCCGGGCCGCACCACCAGGTGGGTCAGCATCATTTTTCTCTTGGCCACCTGAGTGATTCGTTCTTCTACAGATGCCCGAGTTACAAAGCGATAGATCATCACTTTCTTATTTTGCCCGATGCGATGTGCCCTGCTGAATGCCTGCCAAAAATGAGACATATTGCAAAAACATAAAGATATAACTGTTACCTCAGCAACCGAGAACAAAAACAATAAACAATAAGTGGGGAAAACATTCAAAGATATACATTTCATACATATATTTTACATTCATTTAAAACATAGCAAAGAAAATGATGAAGTCATGAGGAAAAATATCCCCAGGGTCATAAATAAGCATAATTCTCTGTCAGGTAGTGCATGTTTGTACGTGTCTGTGTGTATTTGCATTACCTGAATATCATTGTGTGGGTTCCAGTCAGAATCATATATGATTACTGTGTCTGCGGTTGCCAGATTGATACCCAATCCTCCAGCACGTGTAGAAAGCAGAAAACAGAACTGCTGGGCCCCGGGTGCTGCACACAGACAGTTATTTAGTCATATCCAACACACACAAACATCACTGCAGTTTCACTGCCGTCACTCTTACCATTAAAGCGATCAATGGCCTCTTGTCGCAACCCCCCGGTGATGCCACCATCAATACGCTCGTATTTATACCCCTCAAACTCCAGGAAGTCCTCCAGCAGGTCCAGCATCTTCGTCATCTGAGAGAAAGATCAACGGTGCAGGATGAGACACAAGCAGGAAAGACAACAGTAGTATACAACAAACTGACAAATGGCTTAATACGTTCAGCAAACGCGGCAGGGTTGCCAGCTCATGCTAAATTCCACCCATGCACAATGCACCAACAGGGCACAGAAACACAGCCTTGCCCTTTAAAAGACTGAATAAACATGTGATATGCTCTCACATTAATATGTATGTTTATTCTCAAGCACTCGAGAAAAGAAAAGGGTGGCAAAATGAAAAGTCTCATCAGGACAAAGTCCCTTTACCTGCACCATTCATCAAACTAATGGATGCAATGATTCCACAAGCAATTTAAAAGGGAGGGAAACAGTCTAAGGACTAAACAATAAAGAGGAGATAAATATAGGCCCCGCCTTTTCATTTGTCAACTCCATTTAAAAGATGAATGAGCTCTGCTCTTGTTTTCTATTCACAGTTTACCATCTAATTAATCTTCCACAGAAGCAGAGGCGAGGCTGGTGCATATTTATGGTTTTATTGTTATTCACGGGGGCGTTTAGGTGAGGGAATAAAAAATACACAACACCTGGGAGAAGATGAGGACTCTGTGGCCTTCATCTTTGAGTTTCTTGAGCATCTTCTGCAGCAGAGTGAGTTTGCCTGATGATTTCACCAGAAGGTTTCCATCATACGAGCCATTGGGTAAGACAGGAGCTTCCTGCGCACATGAAGAACCAACATTTATTGAAGACATGACAAATGATTTAATTAATTAATTATTGACAGGATTGACGGTATCAAGAAGTTAGAATAGTTCGTTCAATATGAAACGCTACTTTTTACATATTAATTACTTTTATATTTTATTACATTACAAACCATTCAAGCAGAAACCATGGGAATAAAAATGCAAATAGTGCTTGTCCATTCAAAATTTCATGCCACAATGCTACTGTGGTGTGAGTGGTTGCCGGGACAGGGCTTTGCGGTTGCTAGGGACTTCTGACTGGCTGATAGGTTGCTTACTGACCAAAGACAAAAGAGCCCATCCCCAAGTCACTGTAATATTCTTGCGCCTGGCAATGGCTTGGGTCAGTTTTTTAATATAAATCTATAGCACTTTTATTTATTTAATGCCCATTTTATTGTCCACCAGGTGAAAATCATCTGAACACTCAAAAATGTAATATTATCTCCTTTATAAGTTGCATCATACTGTACTGATATCATCATACTGTAGCACAGTGTTACGGATTTGAAACAAAACCTCATTGTTAATATTAGCAACACTAAACGTGATATTTGACTATTTACCAATACTAAATAACCAGTATTATGGTCTTCTTTTGTCCTTGAACACGAGAGTATAAGATAAGGCTGTTGCAGACAGTGAGAAACAATACACTCTTGAACAAAAGGTTAATCTGGATATCTTTAAATAGCTCTTGTACAACAGAGGATGTATTGCCATCACATATGCTAAAAATACACGTCCGTCTCCACAGCAGAGACTGCATGCATCCATACGTCCCCCCCCCCCCCCCTCACCACCGCAGCCACTGGAAACAGGTACGGGTGGTTGCAGCATTTCTTTAGGTCCATCATGATGTTGAGAAGCGACACTTGGTTCCCGCCTCCCTTGGAATTTAACGCCTCGAAGTTCCGCGTTAAAATGAACTTGTAGTATTTCCTGGGAGCGAAAGAGCAGCATATCTTGCATGTGAAATTATAAAATGTAATATTCGATTCAATATTCAGACGGTAGATTTAATCATTTATAACTACAATACATATTATTTTTTAATAACAGATATTTAATAATTTAGCATTAACAGAATCTTCGGCAAGTTAATAATTAGGATAGACTGACTTCTGCATCGGACTCAGTTCCACTCGCACTATGAGCTCTGTTTTTGCCGGCATGTTCTTGAAGACGTCTGCCTTCAACCTTCTGAGCATGTGAGGTCCCAGCAGGTCGTGGAGTTTTTTAATCTGGTCCTCTTTTGAGATATCCGCAAACTCTTCCAGAAAACCCTCCAGGTTACTGCACGCAAACACAAATTCCGATCGGATTTTTGTGATACGGAGCTCACTTTTTATCTGCTCTCACAGAAAACATATTCCAATCTAAGGCCTGCGACCGCTCTGCAGGAGTTCATTATTCTACTAGTAGATCTATGAATCACAAGGTGAATCATGGCGACTGCAATCTTACTTGAAGCGCTCAGGGGTGAGAAAGTTGAGCAGGTGGAAAAGCTCTTCCAGATTGTTCTGTAAAGGGGTTCCGGTCAGGAGCAGCTTATAGTAGATTTTGTAGCCATTCAGAATTCTGAAAAACTGTTAAGAGTTTCACTGATTACAATCTATTGATTAAGTAATGAGAAGAATAGACAATTAGGACAATTAATAACTTGACAATATAGTTTGTTAGACAAAACAGGGTTTCCCAGCTAACAGGGAACTTTCGTTGGCTAACATTCTCTAAAAGTTTTTCTCTAAAAGTTATCAAAAACATTCTTGCAGTAGAACTTTTTTAACATTATATATCATATATCAAAAATGTTATTCTTAAGTTATTAGTGTAACTTAAGAAGTGTATTTAAAAAACATTACAGAATTTAAGTTAGAATACCATTCTTATACTCAAGCAATAATGTTAATACAGCATCTAAAAAACTGGACGTTTTGAACATTCCCAGAATATTCAATAACATTTTTCATGTTTTTGTTACTTTTAACGTTTAACGTTCTCAAAACCCTAAATTGTTAGCTGGGTTAATGATGTCACAGAGATGAGATGCTATTGGTCTTTACAAAGTAAAACAGACTATAATTCTGTACCTTTGATTGGTTATTCTTTAGCCGGTGGGCTTCATCTACGACCAGACAGGCCCAGGTAATGGAGCCCAGAATGGCCTGATCAATGGTGATCAGTTCATATGATGTCAGCAGCACATGAAACTTTATCGGACAGTCCTTCTGTGACAAAACATAATTTAAAAAAAATCTCTATTTTGTTTTAAAATAAAATAACTTGCTTATGAACTCCTTCACACCAAGTCCATATAGAAGTTATAGCAGAATTGCTTTACTGCACTGCATCTAGTTTAAAAATGGCTCAAGGCATTAATTGTGTGAAATCTTTATAATGCATAAATGCAACATCAGGTAAACGTTCTCTAACCTTCATGCGGAAAACCTTCCGACCTTTGACGGCACCGTCCTCGAAGGTAAACTCGTTCTCACGGATGACGGCCCTGCTCTCTTTGTCCCCTGTGTAAGTCACCACATAGAATTCTGGAGCCCACATCTCGAACTCTCTTTCCCAGTTGATGATGGTGGACAGTGGGGCGCTGACCAGAAACGGCCCTTTGGAGTGACCCTGAAACAACAACCAACTTGTGTTACACCTCGTTCTCCTCCATCAACACACATTTGGTAGAAAGTTCGAAGTGGTGTCTGAACCTCTTTGTAGAGAGAGTACAGGAACACAATAGTCTGCACTGTCTTGCCCAGGCCCATTTCATCAGCCAAGATTGTGTCGGTTCCTTGAGCCCATGAGAAGCGCAACCAGTTCAGCCCCTCCAGCTGGTATGGGTGCAAAGTTCCGCCCGTGTCATCGATGTACCAGGGCTGCTGCTCAAATTTGATAGTGGGCTGTGACCAATAATGATAAGTATTACAATGAAAAAACACAAAAACATCCCATTAAAATTCAAGGACTGTTATTCTACTAAAAGAAGTAGTCAAATTAATTATATGATATGCTGATTCATTTTTAGTCATTACAAATAATTGCATATATCATGTATTTGCTAGGAAGGGCCCCAAAAAGAAGCTAATTCAGTAAGATGACTGTGGCAAACGAATACAGTATTGAACTATTGAACTGACCCAGTGTCAAGTTAAAAGTGATTTAACTTTGAGAACTTCCGCTCAAGACTGTGTGTACTGTTCTGTTTTCCCTCCAGCTGTTTTTGTACACAAGAACCTTGCTTGTGTAAACGCCTGCTTACACATTTTGTGCTGCTTACTCTCTGTAACAGTGGCTTGGGCAAAAACATGCATCTCACTCTGACAACAGAACAACTCCAAATTTCATCTTTACATTGAGAACAGGGGGCTTTATAAACATCAGCCATATTTTGAAAATTGTTCTTTTTTTAATAATTAACTATATTAACATTGTAGTAAATTAATAAAACAGCAGGATCATACGTCCACGATCGGCGCGTCTGGAGGAGCTGGTCTCCTCTTCCCTTCCTCTTTCAGACGCTTTCCCTTTCTGAACAGCAGGGGGTGGTGGCTCTCACCCAGCACCTGCTCCCTGGTGATGTCAAAGTGGAGAGTAAGTGTAAGAGTGTCACCCTACTGACTAAAACAACATACATTTGAAATAATACAGCTCACCTGTGGTCCCAGTAGGCTTGCTTAAAGCTGTCATATTCGGGGATGTCGAAGCTGTCGATCTCCCAGGTGCACTGATCATACGACAGGTCTCTCCACTTAATCAGGTAGTGAACGTCTCCGTCCTTATCAAAACTTTAACATACACAACACAGCTTTAACACATATTAATGCCTTAAAGCAAATTTACGATAAGTTCAAAATGTACATAATGGATCTTTATCACCTTTTTAAAACAAAGTTGACATACCCCAGCTAAAAGAGAATTGTTTCCAAAGATCCCTCTTAAAGTTATCAAAACCGTTCTTGCAGTGACGTTAGTAGAACAATTGTCCTACGTTATATATCATATATATCAAACACGTTATTCTTAAGTTGTTTAGTGGAACGTTTTAAAAAAGTTTAAGCAATCAAAAGTTTAAAAAAAATCAGGCAATAATGTTAATGCAACGTCTAAAAAACTGGACGTTTTAAACGTTCCGAGAAATTTCAAAATAACATTTTTACATTTAACAACATTAGGGAAATTATTCATGATTAATTATAAAAATTATTAGCTGGGACCGTCCTCTGATGTTTCATTTTGGTTTTTACTCATGAAAGGAATTTTATTCAAATAAGATTTATTCACATTTTCTATCAATCATGGCAGCAGACATCAAATATTGATAAAAGGATAGGGAATAGATATAACCTGGTCTATATAGTCTATATGGTCTATATAGTCTATATACACTTGGAATGTTGGAAATATTCACCTGTGGTTGACGATTCGATGAATGATCATCCACTCTGGCTTGATGCCGTAACGGTAGAATCTCTCTTCCATGGCTGCATACTGAGGATCTTTGCTTCTCCTCTTTTCGTTATTAAGCTCCTCCTCGCCGGAGCCATAGTCATATGGAGGCGGTTCGTCCATGTCGTTCTTGCGCTGGTAGTTGCGGTACATTACCGTATGGTACAGTTCCAGCTGCATCAAGAGTAAAAGGTAATCACCATAAGCTTTCTTGAAGACACTGAAAACCTTCATCTTGCTACAGAAACAAGCTGAAAGAGCCTTCATGACTGCGGTAATGTTGGCTCACCTGTAGTTCACTGACCCACGAGCAGTGCCAGTAAGACAGACCAGCCCATTTCACAAACAGCTGCCTCTCTGGACGGCCCTTCAGTGGGGGTTTGGCTAGACAGTCCACCTTCTCTCCATCCTGCCCAGGGGGAACCTCAGGGGGTAAAGGCGGATCCCCCCATGCCCAGTGTAGAATCCTCTGGACTTTTCCTTTTAGTGGTGGACACTGGGATAGGATGTGGTTGGAAGCAGTTACATTGATAACATTGCATTACATTGACACCCTCATGCCCATTAACACACATTAAATTACATATAGCTTGTGTATCATAACATTAGACCCATAGTCTCAAATTAAACACGCCTTACATCATACACGATTTATGTTTGATCTGCTTTCAGTGTTTCCAAATACAACCCCCCCCCCATGTACTTTTAAAACTCTGAACCAAAACATGATGGCAAAACATTCAGAAATGTAAAATTAGATACTAGAGAACAGCGTTTATTTTTCCTTGATTTGTTTATTTGGCATTACTATCAAACGTTTGGCAAACAACGCGTAAATATGTAATCAATAGCAGTTCACATGTGGATTGAATTCACGTAAAGCAGAATTCACATGAACGCTTTTTAGAACAACCCACACCAAAGAACAGATTTCGCACCAAATGAATTAAACCGGAGTCACACTCAAATCTAGTGTGAAAATAACGAATGACTAAATAAGCTCACCATGCAGCGTGGACACAGCCACTCTCCATTGGGAATCTCAGGCAGGGGTGGGTTGAGGCAGTGAATGTGGTAAGAAGAAGGACATGTGTCACAGCACAGCAGCTCTCCTCCATCCTTACAAACTCTGCAGAACTCCATATGGTCATCTTCCTCTTCACCAGCAGGCTCATCGTCCTCCTCCTCATCTTCTTTGGCCTCCCACTGAATGCCTTCTTTTTCCTGAGAGATGAGATACTAAGTCACACAATTGTCCTGGACTAAGATAACCTGGGGTTTAATATCAAAGTTAACTGCCAATGTGAATAGCACCGGTTTTGTGACAACACCAGAGATACTAGAGTGTATGTGTGTGTATGTGTGTGATGCAGGAAGGGTATTCCTTACACAGTGGGGGCAGCTCCATTTGCCCTCGGGGGCTTTTTCCAGTTCTGGATCCAGACACACCAGGTGATATGCTCTGGGACAGGTGTCACACAGAATGATCTCACCTCCCTGCTGACAAACCTCACAGTAATCTTGATGGTCTGTCTCGTAACCGTCTCCATCCTCTCCTGCATTACCAATACAGAGACAACAGAAGCTTTCTACTAAAATCTGTTCCGCACACACAGTTTCCGTGTCTACTTATAAGGAAAACAAAATAAAGGAATGATAAGAAAATACTTTTTCTTTTCTTCCGTCCTCGGCGGGTCGTTTTCTTTTTCGGCGCGGCTGAAGTGTCAGAGAGCACGGAGGCACTGTGAATGCTGATGTCATCAAAGTCTGAGAAGTCGTCCAGGAAATCCTCCTCACTCTGACAAACGAACAAAAACAATCTCGTAAAACATAAATCAGATGATTTTGTGTGACGATTTATGCAATAGACGGTACGTCTGTGATCAGAAGTTATCAAATTTGAAAAGGTTATAACACGGAAACATGGAAAACATGGAAACCTAATAAAAGTAGGTGGAACCGAAACGATAAAACATTAGGAAAGCATATGCAAATCATTTGTGAATTGTGGAACCAATTGGAACTTAAAAATTCTGCAACATCAATAGCAATGGGGAATATTTTCCATGTGATGCAGGTTAAGCCCTAGAAAACGTTCTGTGTAAAGACACTCTCACCGAAGAGCCTTTTTTCCTTTTTCCACCCTGGCCTGCTTTTGATTTGGACTTCTTCGGCTTCCCTTTCTTTTTTGTTTCTTTCACCGGCTTACTTTTCTTCTTAGCACCGGGCCCTGCAATGCAGTCCAGATGAGGTAAACAAAACAGTTTTCTGTAAGACGTGAAAACAATACTCTGTTCTTACATATATATACAGTACAATGATTGTGATATTGCGTTTTGAAAAGAAAGCTGTATTTGCACATTTAAGGCCCTTGGCTTGAAAAGAAGAACATAAAAGCCCTTAGCTTGTGCAAAGTCAGCCACACAAGCAACATCCGAACAAAGAATTGGCCAAGAGCCAATCACTAAGCGTGTTGCACGAGTAACCATGCAAAACCTCTAACTGCTTAGGAAATTACACCTTATACTGTATATAATCCCATGTATAAAATCAGCAACAAAGAATATAACTACCTTTTCCCTCTTTGGTTTTGGCTTTTTTGATTGGCCCAGATGGTGAGATCTGTTGGATGCTTCTAATGCAGATGGGCGGGGCCACGTTGACCGTTTCCACGGCAGCAGCCACAGCCGCCGCCACGGCAGTTGCCGAGGTGCCTTTGAAAGGGTTGTTCGCGCTGAACTCTCTCCATTTCGCTCCGAGCACCGTCATCATTTTTGACATGGGGATTTTGGGGTTCTTCTTGGCAATAAGGGGTCTGACCACCAAATACAACAGCAAAGAGAAAGCTGTACCTATATGCTGAGTTTGTCATGACTGAATGAAGCATTTGTCTTCACGAGGCTGTGCATTACTGTCATTTTATCATGGAAAAAACATTTTTTCTCATGTCTTTTATAAGCAATGGCTACATCGCTACGATAAAAGGATTTGGTGGTGTTTCTGTAGCTTAACTGGCAGAGCTTTGCGTTAGCAGCGCAAAAAACGCATAAATGTAAACGTAAAAGCCACCAGTGTTCAAAAGAATTTTCAATTCCTCCTTCATATAATATAGCTCATTAGCTGTAGGATGTGGGCTGTTGCTAAGCAACACAGCTTATTAATATAGAATGTTCCGTTTGTATTTCTTAATGGCTTTGAATGTGCTCAAATTAGAATCAGAATTATCCGTTTTAGAATGCAGATCTTAGAACATGTGTCTATTATGTAGAATCTAAGAAGTGATATTAGATTCTACATTGGCTGCCTGGACCTGTATAGTGTGGAATCTGACAGTCACTCTTGTTTCTAAGCCTGTTATAAAGAGAACTGTCACCATAATGTCATTACTTGCATTACCATTTGCAAAACACAGCGTTTTAAAATAGAACAAGACAAGTTGACAGCAGGGCATTAGAACTTCCGTGAAGACAGAAAACCTGGAAATCCTACCTCAGGAATTGGCTGAATGCTTTGTAGTTGGTGATGGTTTTATAGTCGTCCTCTGAGAAGGCGTACTGCACATCTTCAAGACCCCACTCCTGCATCAGCTGACTGGACGACTTCGGTTCCTGATGCCACGTGGAAAAACGGTTATTCGGTCACTCGAATTTGAGGGGTTATCAGTAATACAGCACATCAATGTCAGCACATCAACTGACCCCACCTTCATGTGACCATCATCGTCATCATCCTCATCCTCGTCTTCATCTTTCTTTCTCTGTTTTGTTTTCCTCTCTTTCTTCTCTTTGGGTTTCTTCTTTTTCTTCTTCAGGGTGCTGTAGGTGCTGCTCTCGCTCCCGGACTGGAGGCCACGATCTTCTCTGTCCGACATGTCGTCCAGATTGCAGGGAAGCCCCTGTGGGTTACAGGCTTTTTGAAAATATCGCTACAAACTTTATTGTACACAGTAGTGATCCGCCAGTGACCAATTCATGGACGACATTTGGGTTGATTTGACAGTGCCTCATTGGTTGATTAATAGAAGTGATTATTCGGCCTATAGTTGTTGCCTATAGTTTTCAAGTAATTGAAAAGTGAACGATTTGGTGTAAAACGATTTGGCTGTTGCATCTTTTTTCATGTAGTATATTCATATGTGCGTTTTATTTGCCATCCCCTTACAAAAATCGACAATGGTTTTCTAATAGTAAAAGTGTGGTAACCATTGTTTATGGTGAAATACCGTAATTGTATCACCATCATTTTACTACGAACACCGTGGTTAAACTATGGTCGCTGTTGCAAAACCACCAGTAATTTGTGGTTACCATGGTTTAACTACAGGAACAATGGTTTTTGATTTTGATCGACCAAAATCTTTCAGATCTTGACATAAATCAGACATTCACTATGGCTTAATAATTGATCAATGTAAAATCAACTCCACATTTTCAATAAAGGAAAATCTAGATCATCGTGGCAATATTATCAGTAACATCTGGAAACAGGGAAACCAATCACAATGATCGTACTTCCAAGAGTACACGTGTTTTGAGTGTGTGTGTGCTGCAGCTGTACGCTGGCCGACGACAGACGCAGGGTAAGCCGGCACTGCCGCAGAGCGCACGAGCTCCACCAGCAGCCGTTCTGTGTTGCTATGGTAACCAAACTGTGCAACGTTGGGGAGGGGGATGTAGGGGAAGCTCTCTCTCTGCTGCAGCAGCCAATGGAACGGCGCCATCCAATCAGTGGCGTTTGCATAACAAGCTTGTTATGCAGAGTCCCTATGGTTGCGGTGCTTGTGTTCTAGGGCCCGTCTAGACAAATCTCAATCACAAACATGGGGGAGGGAGAGAGAGAAAGAGAAAAGGGAGAGAGAGGGAGAGTGAGAGGAAGAGACAGAGGGAGAAAGAGAGAAGAGAGAGCGAGGGAGAAAGAGAGAAGAGAGAGAGGAGAGAGAGAGAGAGAGAGAGAGGAAGAGAAGAAAGAGAGAGGGAGAAGGAGAGCGAGTAAGAGTGAGGAGGGGGTGCTCATACAAGAAGAAAAAGCACAACCACTAAAGAGCTTCACAGCTGGAGCTAAAAGGTCTCCCAAAATTCAAACCACATCTATCTGTCATTGTACCTCACAGGAAAAAGGTCCAGCATAAATAAATGCCACAAAGATGTTTGTAAGCTGACACCGTACTGCAGTTCCCCATACAAATGCAGCATTTAAAGGAACAGTTCTCAAAAACACATATCATCATTTACGTCTTCATTCCCAAACTGTATGAATTTCTTTCTTTACCGGAACACAGAGGGAGATGTTAGGCAGACTGCCTACATCATTACCAAAAACGACGTGACCAATCACTTCGCAACTGAATGTTTTTAATTCAACATGAATGTGATTTGAAGGCTGTGATGATTGGAGCGACATTCTGTGACTAACAGTCTATTTGTAACATTAAGTTACTGTATAAACTAAGACGTAGTGCGGGAGTCATAGTCACTTTACGGGTTTATGATGCTGGACATCACACGTCCACGTTCAACATGAGAATGAGCCAATGATTACGAATGTTTCAGTTTTGTGTAACTATTCCTTTAATCTTTTTAAAACAAAAATGCCACAGACATACCCAGATACACACCCAGCCCAGAATAAAATGTCCGCTCATCTCCGCTAATGGAAAGTCACTTATCGTTGTTTATATCTGACGAAGCATCAGTTCTCACTCTCATTCCCCTGACTCTTCACAGTCCATCAGGCTCTGGTACAGAGGTGGCTGGCCGGCTTTGGTGAGCTGAGACTTGCGGCCAGCAGAAGGGCAGGCGACGGGTCTGACCCGCATTGATCTGAGCCCGTGTCTGACACGACACTGGAGGGAGAGCATGACTGACGCCAAGCAGGGCGTTTAGCTGCTGTGGGGCGACCCTTCTGCCCTCTTCACGGCACATTTACCACCGCTGAGAGAGCTCTGATATAGACTGAATCAGAACAGGCAGGGAGAGCGAGGGGCAGAAAGAGAGAGAGATGAGAGGAGAAACGAGGAAATCCTTCTCATTATCTAAACGGTGAGTACAGTCAGCTGGGGGGCCTGTAGTCGACTGACCTCCCAACCGGTTTATCTCACTGCACAGCAGGCGCGCAGACGACACAGCAGGCGGCGAGAATGAAGAAACAGAAAAAACGTCTGATCGGTAAACAATCTGATACAATACACCGGGGTCGGCCAAGTTGTTTTTATACCATTCAGCTTTTTGGAACAGGTCTTAAACTACAGCATTGCTGACAAGAGCACACCTGTTTTTTTCATGACTGTGGTGATGTAGTGTGAGCTAAAACTGGATCAACGGGATGCCGCCATTTGTCGTATGGATGATTTAGTGTCAGCTTGATCCAGGTGAGAGAATGCCAGGGTCTGACTCGTGGCCTTGGTCCTGCAGGCGCTAATAAATATAATTGATCACAATGTCCAAAGCCACAAATCAGAAACGCTATAAATAACCGAAATGCAGATTTAGCCAGTTGTACCTCTGTTTCTGGAAATCCAATCCATTCTGATGATGTCATAGTGGCAAGTTGCAATAGGTAACGTGATTGCTGCTTACCTGCTTTTTCTTCTTTTTCTTCACTTTGGGCTTTTCCTCCTTTCCCTCGGTTATCCTGCTGGGTTTCTTCTTCTTCAGCTGTTTAACAGAGTCCTCGGAGAAGAACCTGTCCAGCGGTGACAAAGGGACGCTCCTCTCACGCTCACCTTCCTCATCCTCATCTGAATAAACAGTCCACAGGTCTGAGATTTAGCCACATAGAATTTAATCAACTTGATATTACCAGCGTTCATATACACGATCACAAATAAACAGGGGATCTAGGAAAAATGTCACTGAAAAATACAAATATGTCCACAGATGCACCAGCAAATAATATCAGATATGTTTCTTAATACTCTATTTTAGACTATTTTAGACTGGGTTGACCATTCACGCTAAAAATTGAAACAAATCAATGTATTTGACAGAAAAGAATGAGACGCTGCGAGTTTTTGATATGATTAGTGAGAAATGCTCTTTTTTAGGTTAAAAAAGTCAAACCTGGGGGCAAATATGTGTCTGCCTATCTATCTAACTTTGCAGGGGCTTGCCTGTGGAGAAGAGCGGACTACTACACTCCATGAGAGGAAAAGCAAAGAATTACGTTGACACGCTGAAAGGGGATCGAAAGGGAGTACGGTAGGGCCGCTGCTACCTGCTGAACTGTAAATCTCACACTGTAAACAAAAACTACTGTCTGGAAGCGCATATACGCTCGAACACGTCAGTAACGCTATGCTGTCAAAAAGGCTAAGCGCTAAAAAAAGACATCAGGGAGGCATCCTCCGCGTAGGGAGCTTCACGGTACACCTCCCGCCGACTGTCTGTCTTCAGCTCAGACTGTGGCCCATGAAATATGCAGTGTGTGTGGTGGAGTCAATCCGCTAAAGCCCTGCCCTACAGCCCACCACGCCCCGTGGGAGCTGCCGGAGACGGGGTTTTCCCAGCCTCTTGGATGCTACCCTCCAAATCCACTTAACCTTCATTTAGCGGCTGCTCTTTGAGGGCTTCAGCTCTGGTGAGAGCAGTCGCAGCACGATTGTAGCCCAGCTTGCAACACTATCGGGCGTTTGGTGTGTTTACCTTTGTAAATACGGAGCTCCCCATCTTTCTGTCAACCCTCGGGAGTTTTTTTCATTTAGTTTAGTTATTTTAATCTTCCGCTGCACATAAACAGAGCAGTTGCCTGAGAGATGATGGATATTTAGGGCAGCGCGTCTGCGGCTCATCTCGCGGGGAGGCTCTTTCATGTCTGCAGAATATGTCTGCTGCCTGCCAGGCGCATTATGCTCACATCTCCTCTTCATTCATGTCTCACTTACAGTCACGGTGATGCAATACGGCCCTCTTAAAGTGAGACTATTTGACACATGTTGTCAGATAATGTCTTATCTGGTTTGGATTATGCTACTCTTATGTAAAGACACTCGAAATATTTCTAAAATTCGTATATATATAAATTAAACAAATATTAGTATCATTATCAAGATGAGATTGGATCGGCATTGCGCATATATGAGAATTGCAAATAGTAATAAAGCAAAGACATAACTTAGAATAATACAATAATACAGAGTAATGTGAAATGTAATATATATCTATATCTATATATAAATATGTGTATAGAGAGAGAGAGAGAGTACAGAATGTACATAAGCTATATTTAATAACACACACGTTCCGCATTGTCATTTGCATATTTGCAATAATTCACGAAGACGAATAACCTAATAAAACAGCAATGGATGCTGTTCCACATGAGGGCGGAGTCACCAAAACAGGCAGTCACGTTCTGTATCACGTTCCTCAGTAAACAGAGGCTCTGCCAGCCACTGCCAGGTGTTTTGAAGCTCTGCCACAGTCACTGGCTCCTGGTGGCAGGTTTCAAAATGCCACAGCTGCAGCCACACATTTCTGTGTCAGCTTAGCACAGGGGCAACTGTGACCTTACAGCGAGGGCTGGGTCACTGCTGCACTCCATTAGAGAAGAAATTCATGGCCGAGCTCGCTGCTAAGAAGAGGAGCGTTTACAGGAAAACACATTAGCTGTCTGACAGACTGTGTATGTTAATGGTGCTTCACTGTTAATGTGATGAGGCAGGATGTTCAAAACAGCCCTCTCATTAAGATCTTCAGCTTTCACAGGCTGTGTCGTGTCTTTTAGAACTACACTGGACAGAACCCTTCCTTTCTCTCACTTTGTGAAGTCTAAGGGCGTTCCACCAACCTATGATCTGCTTTGTGTATGAGTACACAACCAGGTCCTAATATCCTACAAAACTAGAACGAAGCCACTGTAATCAGGTTTAGACTGTATAATTGTCTTATTCGTATGTATGTATATTCTACACTCCAGAAATAAGCCAATTTGTTGGGAGAACTCTCAGCAGGTTTTAAGATTTGACTCACACTGTCGAGTGTGATGCTAAAATTGATGACACACTGAGGAGAGTGTGTGATGCAACAATGGTTTACACACACTTAGATGCGCACAAACTCTGGTGAAGAGGAAGGGGTGTCAGCTTTCACAGTGCGGCTTCCAAAAATAGCCCCCACCAATCAGAGCGATGACTTCTCTGGACGGGGAAAAGCTCATGATAATCTTTCAGTTTCAAAAGAAGATAGGACTGTAAATCTAGAGGGCAAATAAAGAAGATATCACTGGCCTAATGTGTCCTAATGATGATATGACACCGGTAATCCTTAAATCAACAACTTGTACAATTGGCAGTGTTAATAAAGTGATAGTTTACCCGCAATGAAAATTCTTCCATCATTTACTTACCCAAACCTTTATTCCAAACCTGTATGACTGTTTTTGCTTCTGAAGAACACAAATAAAGGTATTTTGAAGTACGTTGGTAAACAAACAACAGTGGCACCCATTGACTTTCATTGTATGGACACAAAACCACAGAGACATTTCTCAAAATATCTTCTTTTGTGTTCCACAGAAGTCATATAGATTTGGAATAAAAAGTTGAGTAAATGGTGGAAAATGGTCATTTTTAGGTGAACTATCCCTTTAAGAATAGGGCAGGAAATTTAATAGAGCCCGTATAAATACACTTTTCTTAAAATGTCTTAATTTGTTTGTGTTGAATCTTGGACTGAGGTTTCCAACCTGTGGTCCTGTTTAGAAACTGTGGGAAAAATCACTCTTTCTCTTTGGAATTGCTCCATCCTTTGTTCTTGATGCAGCACAGAAGGAATGTGGACTCAAGTTGCAATGATTTAAAACCACCTGATTTAAATGTGTATATCTAAACAGAGCTGATGCACGTTCATTAACCAAAAGCAGTAGAGCTGAAACAACATGAAAAACCAGGAATTCTGCACATACCCACGTATGACATTCCTTATAATATGACCTTCTCCTTACGTTTTATAAATCATCTGTTTGTCTTATTTTTGCATATTTAGTGCATGCATCATTTATCACATCATTCCCACAGGCTGGGGGGCCAGCAGTCATGTGTTCTGCAGTGTTTGAAGCCCTATGCAGTGTACACTAGTCCAATTTGCATGTCTCTTGTTTCTGACCCACTGTACATACTGTACTTTCAATGCACCTCCATTGCATTGCTAATGCATCTTAGACAAACCCTAATTAAGCTTAGCTTGTGGTTGTGCATTATCAAATAAACTGTTTAGACCTTCCTAAAATAAGCTAGAGGTAAAACTGTTGGCATGTAATCTGATTTTACAAAACTTGTTCACAGGTGGTTCACAAAGAAATAACCGGATTAGTTTAACATCTATCTTCAAAGCCAAAGTCTTAAAAATAAGCTTAAAATCAAGCACACTTTTCTTACTGAAAATTCATCAACTGCCTTATAATGATGCCAGTAAAGCAAAGGACCCCAGAAGCTGTTCTGTGCCAATATAACTGGTGCATTGAAAAGCAATCACAACAACACAGAATGAAACTAAACAGCATAACCCACAAATTACGGCCACTCCTGCCCAGAATTCGTATATTTTTCCGTGTACATGGAGAGAGCCCACTGGCTCATAAATTATTTCTCAATTATTAATTCCTGTGCATATCACACATTATTTCGAGCCGCTTGCAGCCCTCAGCTGTGTTCAACGCAGGCATGTTGCTGCCGCTCACGAAACAGAAGGTAAATACGAGATTTGGGTGCAAATGAGTTATTTGCACTCAGGTTGGTCATGTGACTAATTCGAAGGCAGCCCAGACCTGGATGTGGGCGAAAACCTATAAATGTATTGATTTTATTGAACAGAGTCCCATTAATAAATAACAGGCAGAAAGCCGGAACTGAGTCTTAAATACACGTTTTTTTCATTACACCACTGCATCCTGCTCTCACAACCTGTATATTTAAGACCAGTCCATCAAAAACCAAGACCGCTGAGTCTCTTTGTTAAGCCCCCTGCTGTGCCCTCACACAAGAAGCATAAACATAAGAGTCAAATCATACAAAATAAAAATACATTCAATGGTAGTCATTAACCTATGGACGAGGTTAGCTTTGGGCTTGACCTTGGATTCCATATGCAGAAAAATAACTGTTCATTTAGCTGGAATATATCATACTCACAATCAACAAAAGTGTCACTTTTCAATATTAATAGGTCTCTGCCTCTATGCACTAAATATCAGTTTCTACTATTATTTCAAATGAAGCAGAGGTCTAGCAAATAGTATTTGGAGTATTGGAAGTATTTGGAGACTCTGTGGGGTCTTAGACCTGGCTCAAGTCTGTGCCCCTCAAACATTAGACCACCGAGGAAGAGGAACATTGTAGCTGATGTTTTCCTGTCACACGTGGCTCTACCAGGCACACGCACTACTTTTTCACCAAGCCACTGTGACCACGGAGGCATTGAAACCATCAGCCCTTCAATGTCTTATCACCTTTTGGAGGAAAGGGGTTTATTTTTAATTATGTTACGCGTTTGTGTCGATCAGATCTGAGCAATGCATAAATCATTAAAGCTGCATTACATTAGAATTATTATATTTAGAAAAATTGGAATATAATGAGAATGCGAAGGCTGCATAGACAGGCATCCGACTTTTCATATTAAAACATTCGATTGGGTTTATGAATCATTTTTTCAATATCAGAGCAGCCAAGCCGAAAAGACAAAACGGGCTGCATGCAACGTCTCATTTACGTGCAAAGAAAATGCACCAAGAACAAATTAACTGATGAAAGAACACGATCATCTACACAAATTATTAAACGGCTTCGTCGCAGACAGACTAGCCTGCTGGCAGCCAGTCGCGCGTTAGTGACTCAAATACAGTTGGCCGGTGCGCCGTTATTTTTGGACAAACAGTGTCCGGTGCGAGAACAGAAGCTAACTGGGACTGATACCGGCTCCGCGCTATAATAAACTGGATAGCATAACGCAAGCCCCGTTTCCCCGCATTCAACTAGGCGTAGCAGCGCAGTTGTAAAGGGTAGAACTCTGCCTCCACTGTGACTCTTTACCCCTCACCTGGCACGTCGTCTTCAAAATCCACATCGTCTTGCCCCTCTTCTTCATTGCTCAGCGATCCGGGCATCTTTACTGCATAACAAGACAAAAATCAAATCCGAGATACACGAATAAAGTGCTGAAACTTAACCCTCTGAATGCCCAGCCTCTAGACGCCTAGAAAGGAGACGTCAACTGAAGGTTAGGCTAATTTTCTTTTAATCTGCTTCAAATAAAATAAAAGATGGCTGCCCTATTTTTTCTCCAGCAGCCCCCCCAAAAAAATTGCCTTTCTCTCCCTCTCCTCTATCCAAATCCTACAGTCTGAAAATAAGAAAGGCAAAAATGGAACACACATGCCCAGATTGTGACGTCTGGTCGGTTGCCATAGCAATCCATCCCATAGTTTCCAGACACAACTAGTTAGTGGTGTCCCGTCGGTTACCGACTTAACTAGTACTGCGCGGCGCTGCGAGCGGCGGCGGCCGCCCGAGCGTCCGTCTCTCCACGGCATTGCCCTTTTCCCGCGTAAGCTCGCAGATTGTGAGGTTACACATGGAGACACGGGAGAAAGTTTCCTCATTTTCTTGCAGTAAGCCCGGGCTGTCGTTTGCTTTGCCTATCGACGAAGCAAACACATAACACAAGTTTCAAAAAAGGACCGTTTTGTATCTTTCTTGGCTCAAATTCACATTTTGGACCGAGCGCATCATTTCCACGGCCACAGCTGACCGCTCATCTGTCAAACAGATGTTTACAGGCGTTTAAAAGGCACTTCACTCCTAACGAGTCGAGGTTTTACGCGAAAGGTTGTTCTATTAGAAATATTTTGGCATTATTACTAGCAGTTATTAAAAAATAAAAATACGTCAGTTTGGTAGATTTTCGTATACCTCCCCTTCACGATACCCCGCTAATCACTAGCCGTTGCCAAGGATACGTCCGCGAGACGCAGTATGCGCTCACGTGAGACAAAGACATTCAAAAGTGCAGCAAGAGCTGCAACCCATGAGGAACAAATATACATTACAGACTTTATATAAACCCATATAGAAATTGCGCAAGGTCCCCCCCCCCCCCTTAAAACGAACTCTATGAACCTGGGGAGTGAACTATAGTTGCTATGGAAATTACTGGTCATGTATGACTGATGCCGGATTGGACCTTAAAGCATTACTGCAGTCATAGGAATGAACCACACGCTGTTGCTCAGGAAGTAAAAGTCAATTACAACTCCAGCACTTTTTTCCTCTCAGAGCAAGAGGCTCATTGTCTTAAAACTGAAATAAAACAGAAATAAAAGATGGAGTTCTTTTGTAAATTTATTGATTTTACAAAACAGTGGCAAGGATTTAATCTTCGTCGTCTTCCTCCTCCTCGTCCTGGTTGATCTGGAAGTAGCGCAGTTCATAGCTCTCCTTGGTGTTCGCTACAACACGCAGCCAGTCACGCAGGTTGTTTTTCTTGAGATACTTCTTGGTAAGATACTTCAGGTACCTGCAAACAACAGACATTTATGTTTCTCGCTGCATATTAGAACAATCTATAATACAAGCATACAGCTGCCTTTCAAATACAGTAAAGTGGTCACGACTGGTCCATCTTTTACATTAACGTAACAGGATCCTAAACATTATATTAATGACTCGATGTGGAAAAATTCAGAGCCTCTTCACGTGACATTTCAATTACATTTTGAAGGCTTCCACCACCAGATGCAATTTTTAAAATGTAATTTTCTGTTCTAAAAGAGGTCATTTTCCATTTTAAAATGTTTACATTAAATATAAACTTGACCCATTTAAATATTAACTTTGATCTCAATGTGTGTGAAATGATCAGTTATGGACATTTATTGATCATAAGGTGTGCAAGCCCTGCATACATAAGTAATAAAAAAAGTTAAAGGCTTTTGATTCTGATCCTATAGAAAAACCAGCTTCAATGTGGTAATGCATCATACAAAAGCATTTAGTGTAACTTACGGGTGTGCAAAGTGGCAACAGTTGTTACACTTAAATTGTGGTACCATATTTTAACTTTAAATTAACAATCCAAAATACTGCAAAATACAGAAAAATAGACCTGTATGACTTGGGAAGTAGGAAAATGAAAGCATATTTTATCTGTAAATAAAAAATCTAAAACAGCCCAAAATGGTGGAGGTGAGGCACATTATCGCATATTGCACATTCTATTTGCCAAATATGTATTCGCAATGACACAATATCAATCATTTGGATGCACGTCGAGTTTGCAAGTGTGTGCACACTTATTCTGTGAAAATGGACCAGATAATCTCTTATTGTTAGCTTCATAATGAAAAGCATATACCTAGTACTACTAGGTTAAAAAAAAAACTCATCCAGATGTATTCAGCCTTGGCTGGTAACAGGTGCTACTAAATCACTTTATTCAACACAAACAATCAGGAAAGCACTTGCATACACTTTATGTGACAGTAATACTATCTGAACTACTAAATTTAGAAGAAAAAAAGTGTAGATAAACGAACTCAAATGGAGCTCATATGACCTCAACCTAAATTGCACTGAAAATAACAGGAATTCAGTGACAATTACAGCACTAGATCATGAGGTCCTATGATGTACATGGTTCAGTTTGGTAGCTGGAAATGTACTGCAATGCTCAGATCCAGTATTATAAGTACTAAGTTTTGCATCTTAAATATTACTATAAGTTATAGCTGAACTCAATTTCCAGTATAATGGTCATCATGAAAGAATCTCTCAAAAAAATGGTAAACAGGGCTTAACATACACCTTATCTTGCAGAAACGTGCTATCTGGACCCGTAACCTCAGACGTACCTCTTAGAGAAGGGGACCTCTGATGTCACTGTGATTTTGCTCTTGCTTCTTTCGATGGAGACCACACCACCTCCCAGGTTTCCAGCTTTTCCATTCACTTTGATGCGCTCCTGGAGAAACTGTTCCTGTTAAGGCACATGTAGATCATATACGGTTAGTTCCATTCCTCAATTCTGATTGGTCAGCAGCTGTGTTTTATTCACGATAAAGCACAGCTACAACCGCTTCACTCAACGGTTCTGTGTATCATTGA
>JAZGTJ010002642.1:0-27064 GCA_036877575.1 Botia almorhae
AAGTGTCAGAGATTTAAATTGGATGCGGGCGGCTACAGGTAACCAGTGGAGTAATATATATTATCAGTATATAATAATATATATTCCAAAAGTTGTTCTAAATGGCTTTAGAACACTTAAAGCTGATGTGTGTAATTTAAAGGTGAAGTATATAATTTCTGTGCCATTAAAGACCTTTGTCTTCAACAAAGTTTCAAATAAGCAGGTAATCCCACCCCAACTCCTGGCCTCACAAATGTTGTTATAACTGCTCAAACAAACAGATTGCAGTTCAAATTAATGCTTAAAAGCTTCTATTTTTGCAAAAAATAAATTTGTTGGTCTTTTCTCACACAGACCTCATGCACCAGCAAATTAATTTTCTAAATCTAGACGCTTTGGTTTCAAAAAAAGCTGTAAATTAGGACTCCACCTTTGAAACTCATAAAACTTTGTTTGTATGATGTTAAAACTCTAAGGTGTTCAAAAAGATTTTTTATACATATGTGTTTTATTGTTATTATTTCGCTCTTATTTATATATTTTTACTTTCTGAGAACTTTTAAATTGGTGACTTTTTGGCGCCACGTTACTTTCATGCAGCGCGCCGGCGACAGACGCTGAGAGACAATTAGAATGTTCGTGGCACCATGAGTGTGGAATCAGACAGACAGAGGCAGAGCGCACAGATTACTGCTGACGGCTCCTGTGTAGCTCTCTGAAAGCGATCACATCCTGCTGCAATGTGTAGGAGGACTTTTGTCACCACAATGAATCAAGGGAGGGAAGGAACACGGAACAGCCACTCTAGCAAGATCAAGAACCGGCTAATGAGGAATTGTTAGATCCCAAAATTAAAGCCAGGGATGTCTGTTTATACTAGGCCCCCCTGACTCAGAGAATTACGGGTTCTGATCCGGTCTGAATAAACGGAAGAAACGCGCAAACGCCGCTCTTTGAGTTAGCGTGCAGACTTCAGCGATTCAAAACAACTCTTCAGCAGGCTAATCAGACAAAAAAGAGAGAAAGACATGTTCCGTTACGAAACACAAAGCGAAATCCAGGTTGGTGGAGGAATTCAGTTAGCTTACTGAAAACTGAGATGCTGAAGACGAGAAGATAGTAAAGGGAAGGTACTCTAGGGGTTAACAGCCCTCTTTATCATAATAACATGGAACCATTGTGAAACTGAAGAGGGTGTTGGAAATTAATTTAGCTGCTCAACAGCTTCTTTACCAGAAGCAGGAGTCAATAACGTGTTCCCTGGAGTCATGTAGCAATATTTTACATCTGTCAGTTATGTATAAAGAGAAATGAGCATTATTGACCCCTTACAGCGTTAAACGGGCCCCCCAGGCCAACCCTCCCCCCTTTTTCCTCCACTTGGATTGATGAAAAAGATGTGAAATTGTCAGGCAGTTCATCTCAAGTGTATGTTAATGTATCTTTTGCTTGCCAGAGAGAAACAAATTTAATAAATTTAAATATAACCATGCCATCTATGATGTCATCCAATGACAATGGCCTCTCAATGGCCACAGTTCTAGACACAATTTACCTGCATGACTTCAAAGTCAAGACAATGTACAGTATAGGACAGACCGGGACCTGTTCTCACATCTTTTGCACGAGTGAATACTTCAAATCTAAACGTCAGTTTCAGAATAGGTACATCTTGTACTTAAATGACAGTTTCCACCATTATTGTTCACCAAAAATACATTTCATTAATAAATAATTACGTTTTGGTTGGGAAACTGTCACACTTTGCTGTCACAATGGAAACCAAGAGACAGCTTAATGCAACAGAAAACTGCATAAAAAAATTACATAAACAAAAATATCAAACAACTGTAACAAAATTAAGGATTTTAGTTTGGAGGACAGAATTTTGAAACATTATCCCGGCAGTTATGATGTACATGTAGGTGTTTAAATCCAACATACAAACCACTGCAAGAAACAAAACGTTTGAATGGACTTAGGACTCAAACCTGAGATACAGCTCTCAGCTCTGAGGCAATTTCCCCTCGTGTAATGCATTATCGTATTGTTAGGGGTTTCACTCTCAGCTCTACTTTCATGACTAACAGCTAGAATTCCTCTCACCCAATGCAATTCACCAGACCCCACTGAAACTCTTCCAAACTCAGCACAGCAATTGTCTCCACCACTGTGAGGCAATATTTAGTAATCCTTATGCAACCCCGCTCAACCATCACTGTTGTGTTTCTGACAGCAAACATTAACTGCGCTCTTTTATAAAGTACACAAGATAACAATAGAAATTTATTGAAAACGAATACCAAAAGAATATGGAAAATATTACATAATACAAAAAAGTTGAAATACAAATGTAGCTCCAAAAATGTTCAAACATATACGCGACAGTGCATCTCTTTCTACAGACAGCTGAAAAAGCAACTACAGTACGAGGTGTAAGATTATGTTGCAGCATCCAAATGCAATAATAAATAAAAAGTCATATTCAAAAAATTATGCAATTATTGTTCTCAAATATTCAACTACTAACAGCCTATTGGAGTTTTTGGTTCCTTGTCTTGCCGCCTCTGGCTCGCTCACTCTGTAGATATAAATGTTGTTGTGAATACAACTGTAAAGCTAAAATTCTACAGACACTTAATTTCTTTTATGTTGTATAATGTTAAATTAACGTTTGTCAATGTTACACATCATTCTACATCTTGCACTGATACTATGTTCACACAGTTGGACAGAAGAGATCCGGCCCATCTAAAGGTTTGTGGTTTTACCCAAGATTCTTTACTATTCTAACACGCCGTGAAGTTTTCAACTCCTCGCCACAGTCACCTTTAGTTTACTCACTGGTTATATCCAGATAAATAAATTAAGACATCATTTTTTTCTGTAGCTTTAAATAAAACTGCTTAATAATGCCATATGGGATTTAAAACATTTTGCACTAAAATGTTTTATAAAGTTGCTTTGAAACATTTTACAGTGGGAAAAATGTCATTTAAATAAAACAGATTTAAAAATGTGTTTTGACATTCACGCATGGACACTAAACATACCTAAACCAATTATTTTATATCTGTTACAATGTGTGCGTGAACCTCAATTTGGGAGCAAATCTGTGAGGTTTACCTGGGTCTGTACGGGTGATCTTTATAGTCATTCCACACACCATAATTTCACACACTAGGGAGGCCTTTTGCTTATCTTTGTGTGACAGATTTTAAAAATAACACATTGTCAAATAATTCACAATATGGTAAGGGTGACACAGACACACCCTTAATATTTAAATGCAGTGTGGCTCATAAACCTCAACAGTGTGTTTTCCATCAATCAGCTGCTGTCCACATCATCTGGCACCCCATATGATTATGAGCTGCCGAACGGATGGCTGCCACAACTCGCTGCCACAACTCGCTCTCAATCACACTAAAGGAAATGCACGCTGCCGTTGCTTTATATACACGCTGAATTACTGCCATAAAAGAAAACATACTCCCATCAGCCCAGAAAAATGAGCAGAACTGTGGACATTGTATCATATGTAAAGCACGGAGAATATTTAGGAGAAATGACAGGTGTGTATCAAGGGGAATGTTTATTTATCATGCCCAGCGCTCCTCAGATAGAGATGGATGGTGCAGAGCAGGGGCTGATGGGTAAACAGGGGGCCTCGACGTGTGGTCCTCTCCGTGAATTAGATTCAAAGGGAAAGCAAGCATAAAAAGCTGAGAAAATCAATGGTAAACAAAGCGAGAAGCAAAAGGGGAGACTCTACTTTTAGGCATACATGATCAGCACATTGGCCAAATGATGTCATCCATCAGAGTGGACACAGAAATTTGCCATCTATTTCCTCATCCATCAAACCTGATGTGTGTGAGTCTGTGCATGTTTGAGTGTGTGCGTGTGTGNGATCAGCACATTGGCCAAATGATGTCATCCATCAGAGTGGACACAGCAATTTGCCATCTATTTCCTCATCCATCAAACCTGATGTGTGTGAGTCTGTGCATGTTTGAGTGTGTGCGTGTGTGTAGTGCATGGAAGCTGTTTTTGGATTGAAACACAATGACCTGTGTGTATATATATATATATATATATATATATATAATATAATATATAATATGTACTTGCATGTCTTAATTAATTAATTGTATAAACAAAATGCAATGGACATTACAGAGAATCTCATAATATGTGACTTTCATACCACAAATCAGCTGTTAATATATATATATATATAGTTTCTCCATCCTTTAATATAGAGCAATTCAACAAGCATGCGTTTAAATCATTCTCTCACTTTTGCGTTCATACTATTGATGACCCTTGTTTTAAATTGCTGCCAGAATTTGGCAGATTTAATCGATACCTGCAGGCATTACATAAATAGTTCGTTTCTGGTGTTGTAACTATTGGAGCATGTTCAAGCTCACGAATATATCAGTTTGCATGGCATTTGCCTAAATATGACTAGATCTAGATAAGACGTGGGTTCGATTTTAAACAGCGCTGCGCAGAGCGATCGGTGGATGACATCAAAGTATCGCGAGAGTGACTGGAGAGCCAACAGAATCTCACGGTACTCAGAAGTCATCTGCCGACCGGT
Organism: Botia almorhae; assembly: GCA_036877575.1. Classification (NCBI taxonomy): domain Eukaryota; kingdom Metazoa; phylum Chordata; class Actinopteri; order Cypriniformes; family Botiidae; genus Botia; species Botia almorhae. The sequence goes on from JAZGTJ010002642.1 coordinate 4,592, forward strand.
CTGCGCAGCGCCCTTTCGAGTTCACACACCTTATGATAACATTAGTTTTTAACATACCAATATACAAAACTACTTGTGTATTATACCAGTAATTGTCACAATGGATTTTGATTATATTGAGCACTGCTGCCTGGAGAGCACTGGTCGTAATAGTATCGGGCCCAATTGGCCTCGCTGCCACGTAACGCCGCCATCCAAAACGTTTGTAGTTAAGTGTAGTCTTACCTGGCTCGGGTCATTTGCCGAAGTGAAAGTAAAAAAAATACGATCTCGCCAACGAAATCATGACGTTCTACGGTGAGGTTTTGTCATTAATATTGCTTGGGTCATGCACAAGCTGCTGCTGTGATGCATTTAGACGTGTTAATCGTATGATTGCGTCATACCATTCAGAAACTTGATTGGTGTTATAATTTATATAAAAGTCTCTTGCTTTTTATTACCATCGTAGTTTTCAATGAAAAAGTAAAACCCTGGTTTTGCTGCTTTTTATTAGTTAGGTTATGGTTGATATTAAACTGAACAGTACATAATACATGTATACATTACACATATTATATACATAGAGCAGTAAATATTATATAGTAGTATACCACCGATGAATAACAGATACAACGGTAATTTATGTCAAATATATTCCTTTCATTATGTGGTTTTCACCCATGTTTAAATTTCAATAAACAGTTTTCATCATTTTGTGGTCGTCACCCATGTTTATATAACATATGTATCGTGTTGAACAGAATTTGTGCTGTGCAGGAGGTTGCATGCTTGAACCAACAGCCTAATGTTCCTGCTGGACATCCTGCTGAGAATCTACACACACACAAACCAATGGCCTGTCAGTCATTCTTCAAGCGTATGCATAGAGATAGGCTGACGGAAAGGGATTATGCTGCTATAGTGACATTTATCTTAATGGTGAAAATAAGCTTGGCAGATGTAAAAATGTGTGTTTATAAAGAGGCTCGTACACCACTATACCCCCATGTGTACAGAGCAGGTCTATAGAATGAAATTCCGACCCTATTCCCTATTCAATGTGTTTTAGTCAACACACTGTGTGTATTATTAGGCATTGTTTTATTACAACAGACAGTCGTAGTACATGTGGTATTTTGGATCGAAAAGTCAACAAAGCAGTTACATCTGGAGTACTATCGGATTAAAAAAAGAGACGGGTTGAAGGAAAGGTTACTTTAGGGCCTTGGGGTAAGTTGTGACGCATTAAGATCCGTGAGTCCACACAAACACAAAGAAACATATATAATATGTTATGGGACTGTACTTTTATCAGGTTTCAGCAAAGTTCTATAAATTCTACCTCGTGGCAGAGAATTTCCCTTGTGTGTCATCCACCTGTGTGCCCGCGATCAGCTCCAGGCAGACATCAGTCTGTACTTCACAACACAAACAGAATGCATGTGTGTGGAAATACTTTCATCTGATCTTACTGCAGATCAGGATGAGTTTAGGTTAGAAACGAATGTTTAGTTGTAACTCTGCAGTATTCATTGATTCTTCGATCAATGTTAGAGAATATTATGCATATGCAAAATTCAGCCTTCACTGGATATCATACATACATTTTTATGCTGTAGCATGCTGTTGTAAGACTTGTTTTGTGTTTATTAATTGTTTTACTGTTTAAATTTTGAAATACTAAATGGGCTTCATTGTGACAACAAGCCCACAGTCTCAACCTGCCCAGTTTTTGGGTCATGTTGTCACAAAAGGTCTCTGTCTCTGTCTTATGCATGCCTACTGCCTTTACAGACCAAAAAACCTACCGTGAGAAAAACTGTCTGGAGTAAAGTGTGACAACCAGCCCCAGTCTCCCTCACCATTGTTTGTTTTTTCAAAGTCAGATATGTGTTTTTTCCTCCTTTTAAAACTCCGCATCCATGTCAGTGTGAATCGAGAGGCACCATTGAACCATAAGCTGCTGAAGCAACTTCTCAGCAAGGGTGTCATCACTCTGCGATCCATGTCACTCCTCCGTGAACTTCTAGCTTTCTTTACTTCCACAGCACCAAAAAGAGCAATTGAGCTCCCTTCTTCTAGAGGTCAAAGGTCAACGCCTTCCCGTCAAGAGAAAACAGGCTTGGGGCAACAGGTTAGAGCAGAAGCTGGGGCCTGTTGATTGGGTGAGGCATGATCAGCCCTGGTGAATTGTGGCTGTCCNTGGGGGGGAGTGGGGGACGACTGTTGTGACAGCATAAGGGCGATGATCTGTGAGGAAATATAAGCTGACATGAGGAGATTCAGGGTGGGTGAGTCTTTCTGTCAGTACCTGACACAATGACACAGAGAGGAGACGTACAGAAAGAGGAAGGAGCGATTGAGAGACAGAGTGTCAGAGAGCATGCTGGGAAAGGAAACACAATGACTTCAATTGGCGAAGAGGGGAATAATAGAACGAGAGAGCGGAATGGATTGTGGTTGACCTGAGATGTTTGTCACCGGTGTTGTTTTCGTTACACATGGCAATTGCTTTCGTCTGATCATGATTACACACACAAAAAACTAAACAAAACTTGAATATAAGAGCAAGACAATAAAGAAACATTTTAATATTGAAACATTAGGGAGAATTAAAGTAAACCAAGTTGCAAAACATTGACAATGGCTCCAACAACTAAACGGTGATGCATTTCGATGAAATGCAACAGAACTTACAAAACTATACATAAAAGATGAACAGAATAATAGCCTGTCCCTGTAACTAACTGTACATTGCCTATGATCACTACAGACACAAAAACCTATTCAATAAAAAATCCAGACTTTTTTGTATGTTGTCTGCCTTCATTCTCTCTTGTTTGCTTATTTCCAGGTCTATTTTATTTACCTCTTCCTTTCTGGCCCATTTTCCCTCTCCTGTTAATATCAGCTTTACCTCTATGGGCAAACAATTTCTGTGATGTTGAACCCGGCAATGGCCTTGAAAACAGCTTTAAATTAAACAAGGGAGAACACAGATTGTTGTATAATTTATCTGGACCCCCGCTGAGATTCCTCAGTTCAGTCATGTTACTGTCTAGAATGGAATTTCCTTTTTTCCCTGTGTTTATGCGATACACAATGTGGCTTCTAGCAGGGCCCTGTAAATTACCTCTTTAAACATTCATTTGGCTTAAGCAAGAATAGAAGAAAAATCTCTTGATTTCATATACAATGAATAAGTTAATAAAAAGGGATTTTTTTTTTCTTTTTTTCACCCCTCTCATCATTCCCTCAGAAATCAAAAATATGTCTGAGGCACAAAAAAACGCACGCCCAAGAATGTATGCGTGCACAGACATACAACAACAACAAAAAAGAGAGGGAGAGTAACGCAAGAGAGGCAGAGAAAGAGAAAAGGGAAGGAGGATGTGCAGGCGATGATGTGCCTCACAGGCTCCCTTCTGCCTCCCAAAATATCCAGCGCGGGAGCCGCGCGAGGCGGGAGCGAGGCGGCCCGCGTTCCCATGAGAGCCCGCGCCGCTATCATTAGCGAGGGAGACGGCAAACTCAAGTGGCATACAAACTTCAGCAAAACGTCAAGTGAGAAGAGCGCGCCACTGCCGAGCTGGCAAACTCCGCCAAATTAATACCGCTGAAAATAAAAGGCAGGACAACTTTCAACCATCCAGTGAGGCAGAGAGAAAAAGAATTTGAGAAGTGTGAGAGCGGATGAAAGGCGAGTGGAAGAAAGTATGGGTCTGTGCTGGGTTCGCGCATAAGAGACACGTTCAATTTGGAGATCTGTGCTGGAGCGTTTCTCTACCTCAGCGACTTGGCTGTCGTTTGAAGGGAAGCGACACCAGGAACGGGCGCTTTCCTGATGAGGTCATCAGTAGGGCTCAGAAACACAAAACTTTATATCGCCTGAGTTTGGCTATAAGTATTCTGACGATCGTAAGTGAATGCTAAACGAAAATCTGAAACGAGACACACATGCATACACGAGGGAACCAAAGATGAAACCAGTTCAAGAGAAAACGTAAATGTACATTAAAAAAAGGAAAAAATAAAAAAACTGATCAAGCAACATAGCACGATTCTTTGAAAGAAAGAGATGTTTATATGCCATATTATGACTTTTACACTGTGTGTAAATCCATTAATCTGTCTAGACAGGACGGGACATAACCTATGTCTAACAAAATGTTTCTAAACTGACGTATGGCGCCACCATTTGTTTTCCATGACTGCTTAAAGGTGTACATACCCTCTGCAATATAGAGAAGCACAATATGTGCACAACCACCCTTGGAATAAAACTGCTCTTTCCAGACCGACAGTGACAGCATAATCATGGACATTAAATGACTGGTTGAGAGATGGTGCAAAATTTAGGCTAAAGCTCTGTACAATTCAGAGCCATAATTACCAGTTACATTTAGACCAACAAACAGGACTTTGACTGACCGCTCTTTCAGGAACATTTTGGCTGCTGTTGTCGGTGATCTCTGATCTAAGTTGCACATTTTTGGGCCCTCGTGGACAGAATGTATTCTCAAAGGCACACAAATGTTCTTTTGGATGTATATAAAAACGGAAGCGTAATATAACTCGCATAAACTGTTTATTAATATACATGCTGTTTTTTGTAAACATTCGTCATTATGTTCTTGCTGTATTTACACCCTCAATCCCTGCATGGCCACCATATTTAGCTGAAAAGATGCATTCTATAAATCTGATGGATTATTTTGGAAGTGCTGTTTTCTCAGGGGTGGAAGTACTTAAAATAAATATGTCAACACAACTAACAATTTCCCCATTTTTGATATTTTTTGCCTCCAAGTTCCCTGAAAACATCAAGTTAGGAAGCCAACATCTTGACCGAAGGTACAGCACGATGCTAAACTTGGAGAATGACTTTTTTCCTGCAGTCTGATCTCAGTACACTGATGTCTTCTCTAAAAACACATCTGTGGTCCTGAAACACAGCACTAAAGATACTAAACACAGTGTTTCTGGCAAATTACACGTAAAATGAGGCAGTAAAGTTGAAGACTTTCTGTACATGTGGTTGGTGGGGAGCGTCAGTGTTTTCTTACATAAGCGTGAGAATTTGAGATGCCACATGCAGCATTCTAAGTAAATACGCTAATTTCTCAAATCATTTACGCGCAGTAGCTACTGATATTGCCATGCGCTTGGGTGTAGTGTAGTTTGCGTGCACCATTCAGGCTAAAAACAGCTTATTGTTCTAAACAGCTGCCTTTTTTGTTCTCACCAAAGCGTTTGGATAGCAGCAACGTTTAAAACCTGGGTGTTTGACATTAAAGAAATCAGTGTAGTGCTATCTTGGTCTGAGATGCAGTGTGCTGTTTGTTTTATGTAGTTTCTCTCACACATGGGCTGATAGCTTCGTTCACACAAACTCTTTCAACGCAAGTGATGGTACATCAAATAGAAGTGATGCTAACATCAAATGCTTGTATAAGCTAACCTTAACAGGATCGGGCAGGGAGTGTACGATTAAACAATCCGGCTTAACAATAGTCTTGCATACTCTTACATTTACCCAACAGAATTATTTAACATACTGGAGATAACCATGTGCTATTTTTGTCTTCTATCTCGGATTGTGTTTTGTTCAGGTACTGATTATGAATCAGGTACTGATTTCAGTTACTGTCATTTGGTATTTTTACCTAAACTGTATGTGATTGTGGTCACTTAAACTGTATTGTATTCCTCACGATTCCCAAGCTGAAAGAAAAGTTCACCCCAAAAAATAATATTATGTCATTATTTACTCAAATGCATGTTATTCCATATAGCTCAAGGTAATCCACATATCATGAATGGCTCTCTGTTGTAATGGCAAGCTAACGTTTTAAAACGGTTGTAAAAGACCTATACAGCACTTAAATGAAGTTGTATGATACACTGTGTTTATTGTCATTTCGGAATTTGACAGACCAAGTCCCCATTCAGTTTTATTATATAGAAAAGGGTGGCCAGGATATTCTTAAAAAAAACCTCTTGCGTTCCACAGAACAACATGAGGGTGAGTAAATAATGACAGAATCATCATTTCTGGGTGAACTATCCCTTTAAGATCATGCATTTTTAACTTGAAACAATAACATATCAAAGCTTCATTGACTGGATGCCCCCTTTGGAAACTTTGGAGTTTTCATGCCCTCGCTTTCTCTCTTCTCTTTTTGCTCAAATGTCAAAAAACTTTTATTCATGCAATGGCAGCTGTGATTTTTGCAGGACTGTTGGCTGAACCAAGAGTCACCACTAACTGGAGAAAATATCACAATCAAAGACCCCTTCAGTTTCATCACATTCCCTGCAACTCACAAACATCGATGATCAATTTTTTCTCCAGCTTTCTTGTCCCCACGTGAAACATCTTATTTGCTTTGATTGTGCTGTTAAAATGATTAGCATGGCAGACACAGGGGCTGATGGCACAAGGAGTTTGTGTGCGTGTGATCTCCCGCTGAGCACACTGAACCGGGTTCGAATGGAGACGAGCTCACCCGTCACATTGCATGCATGTGAATTTACAAATACGTATGAACACACGCTCTGACATGCCCACACGCACTCAAATGTTGCTACACTGTGTGCTATACAAGCACAAAAATACACAGAAATGCTTGTGTTGTTCCATCATCTGTATAAGATGGCTCTGACCGGACCACATCTAATCTCCCTTATATGAGCTAAAGAGCCGTACAGTCTCCATGGTGACAGTGGGCAGCCAAGAGCTCAGGAGATACTTAATATATAATGACAAGACATAGACAAAATGATGGGGTAAGTAACATTTAAGACAGACACAGCAGGAGGGTTCTGTAAATGGTCATTTGTGACTGTTTCTTTTGAATGTGTGTAAAAAAGCTAATTGTATATAGCTGATAAACAGGTTGTGATTTTCTTAGGAACTTAGATGCCATTTTCTTAGTCTCTTTTACTCCCTGCAATTAATAAATAAATGGATAGATAACATTTGCCTATTTAAATACATACAAATGAACATTTTAATGTTCATACATTAGCAACACAAAATGTTTAGGTCTGGCAAAACACGCACATTTGTGGATATGATTATTGTTTAAACATTGGACTTCAAAGTCATTTAAATATAATAGCTATAGCAGTAGATTAACTATAGTGACTTAAGTGACCAATAACTGACAAAACAGTCATGGGTGGAGAAAACGAAGGAAAAATAATAGCAAAAAAGGGAAATATTTCTAATACTCAGAAAATGATTTCAGTGAGAAAATGAAAGAATAAAAATAATATAAAATTTAAATCATTCAAAGACAGTTGTTAAAAGCTATTTATTATTATTATTATTATTATTATTATTATTAAAAGCATGGAAAGGATGGACATCTCTTGTTTTATCTGCACTCCAAATTAAATTAAAAATCAATGTTCATTCTGCATTGATTATTACATATCGTAAATATTTATTTAAAACATTTAACTGTCTATGTTGGTTTACAACCGCCGGTGATAAACCTGCCGGTTAAGCATTTCCCTATTGATGTTCTTTGTATTATAACACTCCCTGTATGCATTTATTAATGTATTTCTTTTTATTAAATCTATAGGAATTTCCCTTTAAAGGAGATGAAAAGTTTACTGGCCCCGCATATTTTCTTTATGATGTTTCAGAACGGTCTGTTATCAATGCGCTTGAAAGGACAGTTACAGGGTCGATGGAGAGAAATGCGCGTTTGTCTTGTACTTTACCGCCACCAGGTGGTCAAATAACAGAAGACGTCCACCTACAGAGAAGAAAAATGGCAAGCGTTACTCGAAGCTCTTGGATCTCATCTCTCTTTTTTACGAAAAGGAGTAGAACCTCTTTTTAATGTGTAAACAGCATGGCCGCGTTAATTAAGATGCTTAATTAGGAATAATATAGCTCAGATACCTAACTAGAGATAAAAATAAATGACCAGCTTCCTGTTTTTACGTCATCAGTTCTCTCTTTGCAATATCAAAACAAATAATGCTCACTTTTGGAAACACAAATATAGCTCCTCGAGCCAGCACAAACATATCAACACTGTCTTGTGTACATTGCTCTAATCTAGCTTGGCATAAATGCCTCCGTTTATATGTGAGGATAAAGCAACAGAAGGCAAAGCAGACACCAGATACTACGACTGAAGCCCAGTGTGCAGTGAGATAGGCAGGTCGGCACTCTTTCCACGTCTTTTCCTCTTACCATCCGCACCATGAAAGCCAAATGAAGCGCGCAAAAAAATGAAAGTGTTCCTTGCCCGCCCAATTCCCTGCCAACATCTGTTATTGCCGGTGCTTCATGCATTTGTGGTTTGTGTTTGTTTTGTGGCCTTCGTGCGCACATGTGAGTGTCTGTGTGGGTGTATGTGCGCTGTCCAGTTTTCTCCTTTATAGAATTCTGTTGTGGGCTATGTTGATTGCCCTTGACAGGTGTAACACTTCCTCTCTCACCCGCCCCCTGTCCATCTCTGCTGTCTATCAAGTCAACGCCGGTCTCACTAAAATAACGAATCCCTCTGATAAGCGCGTGTGCGCGGCAGACGCGGTTTTACATTTAGTATAGTCCCGTTCTCATTGAGTAAGTGCACAGAGACAACGTCCCCCGGCGCGATGCTGCGAATGAAGCCCCATCTTTGTAAAGAGCGGAGGAAAAACGCATAAAAAAACCCGGCTTGCTTTTAATGCCTCTGGCGCTCACACACCTACAGCTACTCTGGGAACGAGCGGCTGAACGTATGAGGGTTGAGAAAGAAAACACACAAAAAAGAAGAAAACACAACGGAAAAGGAAGAAAAGACAGCAGAAGAGATGTGGGGAAGTGAATGTGTAAACCGAATAGGAGATTAAACGCTAAACGCCGCTTCCAATCGTGGAAACACGCTGCTGGTAGACTCGAGTCAGATCTATAAATCAGCAATCCATCTGTGTTCTATCAATGAAGGGGCCCGTCGGAATGGACGAACTTGGTCTGTTCCAACAATCTAAACGTTTCCAACATCTGAAAAGTCCATTATCTCCAAAATCAGATCCAATAAACAGAAGAGGCGGGCTCAGAGATCACGGATGACGCTGGGAGAGGCTATACGAACGCTATAAATTTAAAATACCATAGTATTTTCTGAGTGAGTGACTTGCTATGCCAGCTGGTTAATGCATGATCTCAACCTGAGTCCAGATTAGCATGAGTTTAATACAGCCCACATTATTGTTTATATAAAGTAAAATGTGTATTTGTTTGCGTCTTAAGCATTTTTAGCCTAATAAGCAGAAACTGCTACAAGTAGTGCATTGAATTTAACCAAAAAGTGCAAACACAATGAGCACTGTGGTCTAAACAAAACTTTGTTTTGTTTGTTTGTGAATTCCAGACAACTCAACATAGCAACATTGCCTCAATCAATAGTGTGAGTTTGGGACCGGAGTCTCTGTTTGCCTGACCAATGGAAGATGGGGAATGTTTGGGAATCAATTTGTTTGCAATTCCATTTGGTGATGCGCAAAGATTCCACACCAAACCTGCATTCTAAGCTTTATAATCAACAAATGTTATTCTGTAACCTTTTACTGTAACTAATAAAGTAAAATGTAAAATACTCAGATCTTTGGAATCCACACCTGTCTAGTATGTATGGACAGAGACAGAGAGCCGTTTTTAACCAACCCTCTCCAGCTCAGACTGTGTCCACTTTAACTGGCTTTTAAACAGAGACCTTTTTCTCTCCCTGACTGTGGTGATCCAGCTGATAAAATCTCTCCATCTGCCCAGCGGCGGGCCATTCGTCCAGGAAGAGCTTTGTCCCGCATACCGATAAGGATGTTTTCGCCACAGTTCTAAACAACATCGCTATTAATCAATGGAATGCAGTCTGGTTCCATCACCAACCAACAAGAACAAACCGTTACACTCCAAAAACAAGTGTATGGCATTCCATATCTCCTGTGTTTTAGACATGTTTAATTCAAACTGGACTGAAATCTGTTTTTTATAATCTACTTTCTTTGCTGGCAAGGTAATAGCTTCGACACAAATCAGGTTTGACCAAAAGCTAGTTCTTAAACTTAATTATGTCAGTTCATTAGGGAATTTAAATCGAATTGAACAGTATCAGTTGGGACGGTCAATGACTTAACAAAGACAATACGTTGGGTTATTCATATTGCACATTAAACGTACATGTCATGATAACAAAGCAGTTATATGAATTTTTCAGTTCATTTAAATTCTACTAACGATTCAAATTATAAATCTTATTTACTTCCTTAATTCAGATTCTGAAATTTAAAATTCTGTTCTGATTAGTGCACAACTTTGTGACACATGATTATAAAATATCAAAATATAGTCAATTCACAAAACTATGCACCATTCCACACATATAAATCTACTCTCCAGAGGTAAATGCTAAAAGATTATATTAGCTAAGCCAGAGCTAGGGCATACCTTTACATCTTTAGCTGGATAAACAAATCTAAACATCAAGACCTCTGTCACCCTGGATTTTGGGGTTTGGTCTCCACAGGGCCGTATGGTGTAAAATCTGTTACTTGGCTACAGTGCTGCCAACACATCTGCTGTTGGATTCCAGCCAGGTGCGTCCAACACTTACAAATAAAGGATAAATGTGCGCGAAAAAAACCTGCTTTGGGTGTACAGAGCCAGCGATACAGAGCTGCCAGTGGTCTCTGGCTGCCAAAACACAGCCCTGAAGTTAGGGATGGTGAGGCAGTGAGTAGGCAGTAAGAAGTCATAGATCACTGTCAGAACTCGGCCGAGAAGAACTTTTTTGACATGCTTTTTTATTCACTGTGCAGTGGGAACACGATTTCTCTCTCTGTATTGCCCAAACATCTGCAAACTGTTGCTGAGAAGGAGCCCAGAGGAAAACATTTACCTAACAGAATACTAATTCTTTCAAGCCCCAGTGTCAGCACTTCGTAAATAACGGCAAGTGCGCTGGGCGGTTTTTCGCTCAGGAACATGTGGAATTGTTTTCTGAGGGGAATGCTGGGAGAGCTATCTCTCTGCTACTGCTGTGAGCAGCACATGGTTTAAAAGAGGAACAGCAGAACTACTCATACCTTTCTCTCTCTTCCTGTCTCTGTGTTCTATCTATCCACAGTCAACCTTTTCTGTAGACTGTAGCTGCATATTACACCAGTCAAAACACAACTCTGTTGTAATGTTTCATGTCATGGCTCCTGTGCAGAGCACTGTACTTCACCTGGAGTGAAGAGACCAGGCCGGGCTCTGATCTGAAACGCGTCTGTTTTCAAAACTGTGCCGTATCAAAGCAGCCAAAATATGAAATTTGTGATCATAAGGGCATTCGGCGGTTGGACAAAGGGGGTGTCAGGATGGCAAGTGACCGTCCAAAAGCTTGGTTTTTAACTTCCTTTCAAGAAACATAAACAGAAAGTGAAAGACTTGAGAGAACTTAAACAAATTTCTTGTGTGGTGATGCACCAATGATTACATTTAAAAAAACATTAATTATATATGTGTGTGTGTGTGTGTGTGTGTCAATTATAAAAGTAATATTTACCATTGTCTTTTAATGGATGGATGTGTAACTTTCTCAAAATACATTTTGAAACAAACAGTTTTTAATCATTAAAATAGTGCACAAATGCTTTAGAACCACAGATTTAGAATTATATCCCATAAAGGAATTGCAAATAAACGTTAATTAGTTATTTGTTAAAGCACAGCTACCTCACAAAAGCTGTCGTGCTCAGAACGCCGTCGGTGCGCTACCGTAATAAGCAATTACTTTCCTATGAACTCGGCTTCCCAGTTTGAACACGATGTCCACTGGGAAGAGCTCACAGCCCAATAACGCACGTCACCTAATGACAGCGGTTGTGCTTAAGAAATAAGTGACAGACACGCATGCATGCATAATTTAATGGTTTTAAGGCAGCTTAGTGGAAGTAGACGAACAGCAGCGAGAGTGAAAGATACGCGGGCGTCTGCCGCATCGTCCCTTTCCCCATCCGCTCCCCTGACGTCTCTTTCAGCGCCGAGCCTGACGCGGACCACTGCGAACAGGTGAACGTGTATTACGGGACCATCTCATGAATAAATGAACGCGATAATTTGCATCTTTGTGGGGATAAAGGTGGCACATCAGCGGTTCGTCTGCTGAGCTCCGAAGTGGCGTACTTTTAAAAACATATTATTTTATAAAGAATAACATTAGTAAAATTAGTATTTTTATGTATTAAATCGATTTATTTTTAAGTTATTTTATTTAATAACAAATATTTCATGACGCAGTGGCATTCCGCAAGATGTCATCGCTGATGTTTCGCGTTGTCAAACCATCACAATTTTCACATTTTTTTGCACCTTAATTAGGTTCTGGCAGTACACATCTTAATGAATGCTGAAATGCATTTGTCCTTGCCTAATCCTAGCTACTCATTTTTGAGGTTATTATGCAAATCGATACTGTTTACAAACATGAAAGCTGGCAGTTGGCGTTTGATCTGCGGCAGAAATACCATCGGTTATCAATAGCTAAAGCTCTGCTCTGCAGGTGTCAGGTCAATAACAGTAAGATCGATAGGGCCCAGTCATGGGGGGATTGGGACAGGCGGGTCTCTAAGGGGTATTTAGTCTGTGAAGACCTGGACACATCACAAATTCAAAGCCACATCATATTGCTAGCCGGCCTTTAAAGTTTGACTCCAGAATGCAGCACACACTAATGATTCTGTTGAACAGATTCTGTCTGCTCCGTATTAAATGTCTTGGGAAAACATTGCAAATGGTGCTCTACAAATCAGCATCAGGCAAATTTACCAGCTGATACACATACATTTAAATATCACACACCAAAGTCTAACCCCAGTCCCATTTATACTTTAACACCTGCTGTTTCCCAAAACACTCTTCCCCTAGTCATTTGTTAGTCTGTCTGAAGATGCACTCACTCTACTCCTGCACATGACCTTTGACCCATAGGCGTTCTTTTCTCTGCCTGAGCTAATGTGTTAGTAATCCCCGCAGAGCAAGGGATTGTGGGTCAGGAGCAAAGTCGAGAGTAAGACCATGATAATGTTGCAGGGAGCATTCACTGAATGCACTTGTGTTTAGCAGCCAATCAGAATATGATAAGACAATGTTAATGATAAGATAATGTTTCCCGAGGTCAGAAATGTTTCTGAATGTTAATGGGACATTATAAGGCTGTTACGGAGGGCTGTGGGTTAACCCCTAAAATGGTACTCAAACTGCGTGCTGGGAAAATACGAATCCATTATTCAGTTTTGAATAAGAGTATCGATGTCAAATATTAGCATGTTTTATGAGCTACTAGCACATTTGTAACAAGGTATTCTCATAATACTACGGTACAAATCTTATAATGCTATAAACGTTACTCTCGTAATATTATTGCGATCTTATATCGCTACAACTTCGCTCGTGAAACTTCATAACCTCATGAGTTTCTCTGAACACTAAAACATATTCTTCAAATCACACTTTTTAATTTTAACGTGGAGCTAAAAAGATGACTGTTGTCGTTAGGCAAAACATTCTTAAAATACATTGTACCACTCGGTATGAAATTGCACCATGCATACCATAAACATATAAAGTACATAGGTAACATTAAATAGACAAAAACAATAAATAAGAATGATTACGACCCCCGAAGGTAAAGTGTTCTCCCTGACACTACAACTGTAAAAGACAGTGCTAATTGATTTAGGTGCAGAAAAGTTATGACAGCAGCCAGACCACCAGGGCTGTGTGTCGTGATGTCTTCCATATGTATTCATCTTTTTTTTAGTGTTTAATCAGTGGATCTGCATCTCACACACACACAAACGCTTGAAAACACACACTTCATCACATACCAGGACAAAACACATATGCACACCCACAGACGCATACAAACTTCTCGTACCTGGATTAATCTTAAACATGCGCTCAAAGATATGTCTATTGCAAGGAACTCGGTTCAAGCACATAATAACGCCCACGCGATCTGAGCTTCTGAGGACCAAATTTTGAGAGGAAAGAGAAGACAGAGGGAACGCATGACTCAAAGGTAAACTGAAATTGAGTTCTGAAAACAAGCGCTGCCTGAAAAAGAGTATCAGAGTAGCAGATAATTGTGGAAACAGTGGGAGCGAGTGGTACAACAGTGAATTGTGACAGATTCCGAGCCACTTTTACCCCATGCCTTATTCTTTCCTGCCTTTCAAACAACCTTGACAAAACACACCATCTCTCGAGTTCTCACTTCAGTGGGAAACGCAAAAAAAGGCAAAGAAACTGTCGCTGAGAGGATGATGAATAAATAGAGTTTTGTTTTGCTTTCTTTCATTTTTTCTTTCTAATTAAGTACGAGAGACACTTTGTGAAGCTAAAGTTGGATGACACAAGGGTACACTGAGGGACAAAGTCACTTTAGGAGGCTTTTCAAAGTGAAAAGCACAAATAGAGGTTTGTTAAGTCATAACAGCTAATTGATACAAACTTAATGAATGCGGGTTGGTAGCGAGACAGATGCTTTGTGGAATGTGGCAGATTTCTCTGACTGAATGTGCCTCTCGTTCCATTGTACTTCAAGACACCAACCATTTGGCAGGTCATGGAGCTATACAAGGAGAGAGGGAGCTTGCGAAAGCAGGGGGAAAGAGCCCATACGAGTCGTGCGCGCGTGTGTTCGCGTATCTCTGGTACGTCTGCTCTTGAGCTCGTCTGTTTGTTTGAACGCTCGCTCTTTTGTTCGGCTTTCTAGGCTCGCCAGCTATGTGGCTCGCAATTAGCGCTCAGGCCTCAGGGACCTAATTAACCAGTGCAATTAATTCATTTTTTATTTATTAATTTTTTTAAATCCTGTACAAGTCACCCTGACATTTGTCCGCCAGTCAGGAGGTGTTCATTGTATGCTGTGATTAGCTCGTTTGCTGGCTCTCTCTTTCCCCCAGGTGGTGGTGAGTTGAAGGAGGAGGGGTGGGCCGGGTTGGTAGAGGGACAGCGATGGTGGGCTCGGTCTGCGGGGAGGCAGGCACAGTAACTCTGCAACTATGGTGATGAGTAGATGCGGGGGTCCGCTGACCTTTCATCGAGTCTGCGATCAATATGGTGCGAGAGCCAGTCCTTTTGACGAGCAGGCCTCGCCCGCCTGGAGACAACCTGCGGCCATGAGCACAAAGAGGCGGGGGAAAGAAAGGTAGGAGGTCTTAACCATCTTCTCTCATTAACACATTATGACATCTTTGTCTTTTGGAAAAAGGGGAGAGGGGGAGGGCTTGGATGCCACTGGTACCCGATATCCAACAGTCTTTAAAAACAGTTCTCACCATCTGGAACCATCTGACCACACACACACACACACACACCCACACACCAATAATCTATTACAATTCTGAGTTTACTGTGATCAATAATATTATAAAGAAATATATGAAAAATAAAAGGACATATTTAAGCCAGTGCTGGTTAGGTGAGAGGAAAACGCCTGCTTGATTTATAGTTTAATCTCCAAAATGTGACATTAAAGAACATTCTGTGATGTAATATTCTGGGGTATCAGATTAAACATCCTGCCTTTCTTTGCAACTCTGTTAAATGCAGATCTTATAGAGATGAATGACTTTAACTATCAATGATTAATTTGATTAAAGCCTAAATGGCAGTTTCAAAAACTTGAGATAATGATAAAGATATTAAAACATATAGAATAGACCTGCACTGCAGGAGACCACCTCACATGTCCCATACAGGGGCAGTCAATGAGCTAATGCAGTTTGTTTCATAGCCTTTATCAAACACAGTGATTTCAGATACCTGCTGTGATGGTATGAGTGCCTTTAAATTATCTATAATTTGCTGTAAAAGTCATGCCTGCATTATAAAATCAGCTTTAACCTACAAAACGCACAGGTTTCATGCAAGTCAAAAAATGATTTTCAACAGCAAAAATATATTTTAAGAGTCAGACCTTAAAACTTTCTCTTTTATGCTAATAAGGCCCCGCAGACAACTGGGTGAAGTGACTCAATAGCCAGATACTGTATTTAGACATCGTTTTAGCAATTTGACATTGGCTGGCTCCGTCCTGTACCGCCCACTTTTCACCATCCAATCAATTCCAGATGCATATAAAGTCCCCCTTGTTAAAAAGTCCCATAACGTTTTTCATTGCATAACATGTTTTCCTCGTAAATACATCACATTTATGCGAGGTTTCAAACAGCAATTCTCCGACGTTTAGTGAACGACCGCACATTTTCACTTTAAAATAACATAAAAAATAATACATATATAAACTCCCATCCAGTCATTCAAGTATGTCAGTTCCACCTAATAAATGTTGACTAGTCCATTAAAATACAATATTTGTAAACACTCCAGCTGGAATAGCTTTCTAAGATAACACCGCGAAGACCCTGGCATTTACAAGCGGGCCCGCATGCATTTATTGGCAGATTCGATCCAAGAACACTTCTATGTAGCCATTCACATGGGACCCAGAGAGAGCGTAAAAGAGTCCGACAGACGAAAAGAACGAGAGGCAGAGAGGGTCCTTGTTTAATATGACCGAAGTGTGCCCTCTGCAGTGTTGTTCGTGCTCTCTCTCTCTCTCACACTCTCTCTAGTTCACTCTCCTGTTCTCGTTCTATCTCTAGTGCCCTCAAACTTCCCTAAAGAAAGCACAACAGAAAGGGCCTCAGCCGCTTTGAAGGGGAGGGGGGCTGTTGTGTAAATATTTTGTGTGGAAGAACGCCTTTTGAGTGTCTTAATCATACGTTGGGTGATCTCTCTTGAGCGGCGCGGCGGGTGCTGGCTTTCATACCCACTCCCGGCTGGTGATGGGGTCTCTGTACTTCCAGGAACGCTGGGAGCTAGAGTTCACTACGGGGGCGTTAAGTGTGTCAAGAAGAACGGTTCCCCCCATCGCAAGCCCCGGGCCCTCTCCACAAACATTAAAAAGCATAAACAGTCAATACCGAGTGTTACCGTTGGAAAAAAAAGACAGGGTAAGAGATAGGAACATTGGGTTTCTAAAGAGTTACACAACATGGCGAGATCAGAGTGGAGCTTTGGCTCGGCTGCATGGGTTTTTTACCGCGTTTTACACTCTTGGGGAGGCAAACCGCTTGTTCTCAGAGTGAATCATTCATACCAGGGGGTGCCGAGGGTGGGGGAACCACAAATAGAGGAAGAGGGATCAAGGAAACCCACACCTGGTGCAAAGAAGAGGTCAAAGCATCCAGAGGAAAGAAAAGGAAAAAGGAAGAATCTGTTCTCAACGTTCTGTGAAGAGACGTCCATTCTCTGTCGCACACAGAAGCAGATCTGCGGTGTTTGAGCACGTATGGCGATAGACAGTCTATAATCGAGCTGACACTGACAAGCGCCTTTCATGATAAGTGAGAACAGCAATGATGAAAAAACATGTCTGAGATCTTTCGTTTGAAATGCGAAGGTTTGTTTATCTGTTGTGTGTTGCGAACGAGTTCTAAGCGAGCGGCGTTACAAGCGAGGAATAAAAATCTGTCTCCCACAAACACACACACAGAAATAATTTCTCAAAACACTCGACACCTGTCTTGTGACTGAAGATCTGTAATAAGTGAAAGTCCGGATGGGTTTCTGTTTTCTCCCAACATAAGCTGTTTCAAATGAAGAAAGAATCTGCAATTGATGTGAATTCCAGTGAAATCTCTTCAATGTTGACTGGCCGCATCAGATTTTTAGCAGATTTAAGCAGATTTTGTCTGTCTTTCTGTCTTAGCTGTGTGCTTGAACTCTTTGCACTGACTCAGCTGTGCTGTGAGTTTTTTGCTGATTTGTGAATAAAACTATAACCACGTTTAAATTTCTTCATCTTTACTTTTGGTTGTATAACAAAAATCCTCAATCTAAAAAAACATGCTGATGTAACAGACAAATACAGACTTTTGGTTAATGCTTTTAATTGCTAATAATGCCTATAATTGCTAATAAGATAAATGTTGAAACTTTAATTTCAAAAGTTCATCATGCAAAATAGAACAGCCGTAAGTGTGAGATTACTTTTACAAAATGGTGCTTTATAATACAAATATGAATTACATTTATGATAAAACATTATTTTAATTTCAAATATATTAAGGGAGATCTTTTGCTAAAAGACAGTGCCTGACACATTTCCATGACAAAATTATTATTATTGTTGACAAAATTGATATAGTTCCTGACACATACCAAAACACATTAAACCAAAATGATCGATAAAATATATATTCTATGAGTCTATTGATGAGTCATTGATACACACAAACTAGATGAACAGGCGCTTTGTGTTACTATATCATGTATTTTAGCTCAGCTGCAACGCTATATTGACCAATCAGCATTTAGCACTGGAACTATATGTTTTATAATGGAATCCTATCATCTAACAGCTGTACATACAGTACAAGCAGGCTTATAATGTAGCAGAAGAAAAGGAAGGCTGTGGTAAAGCTGGGATTTAGATACTTTCCTTTTGTTGTCAAACAGAATCATTAAACACGTTCATTCACATAATCCTCTAGCGTGGTGTTATTAATTTATCACTTTGGAGTTAACTGTGCTCAAATACACGTGGCCTTAGATGAATTGCAATGTGTTAAATTTTGTTTGAATTTGGCTGCTATAAATTATGTAACCATGGAGACCGGAGGCTTTGTTGCTTCTTTTAAGAGTAACCTCACTGGACGAACACATGCATAATCCGATCCGTGCTGTACTTTAATAATGAGGGCGTAAGGTGATGACCAGAAACGGTTTGCTTCTGTTTCCCTGACACTGGGGCTCTGCGGTGAGTGACAGAAAGTTGCGATTGCTTCCCTCCATCCCGGAGACAAAAACAACGAGGCACTTTTCCGAGGAAAGAGGGGCACTTCATCCCATCACGGATGAGCTGTGATGTTAGCTGTGATGTCTCAACAGGCTGGTTTACAAAATAAATAAATAAAATAAATAAATAAGAAAGGGGCGGCGGACGCGCTATCAGATGTTGATCGCTCTGGCTAAGGCTTCTTTGATAGGCTTCTGAGAAGTGACAGGACTATTTTTTTCCCCAGCGCTGTTTTGCTAGACGGCTCGGGGAAAAAAAGTCTGCCTCATTTGATTGGTCTGAACATACTGTCAAATGTCAAGCCGTTATCAAATGCAAGATGTGTTTTTATTTAAAAGACACTGGCAGAAGAAAAAAAAAGTACACCTATCCAGAACAGGGTGCTGGGGATCATGTGCGGCCCCCCCCAAAACTGGCACAAGGCCCCCTTGAAGAATACATGCATTAAAAATAACTCCTACCAAATATTCTGTTTCCTGAAAGGTACAAGGGTTGTATATTTTCCTTCATGTCAAGAGTCATCATTTTGCTAAAGCAGCCTATGCTAAACTGATCTAACTCTTTAAAACACCCACAGAATATGCATAACCCTGTTTGAAGTAACCATCAATGCGATATCAAAACCATTGCCAGTAATTAGACTAAACTTTCATTTTGTGTGTCAGGAACAATTAAAACTCATTAATTCTTCCAAAACAATAATTTCAGCCAACATTGCAATCTAAAACACATTTTAGGTAACACATTAAAATACTTTTTCGTCCTTTATAAGCAGGAAATAATGCAGACTACATCCTGTATGCTTACTTGAAATAACTACAATCACACACAAATATTTATGCCTATAAATTGGCTTATATATGATAATATAATTTTTGAACCTTGGATGATGTTGCACATTATTATACTGTTATGAGTATAGCTCATTAAGACTCAATTCTTTATATTGCTATGTCAATTATGCGAATCTATTATGCAGTATTCTAAAATACTCTAAAAACTCTAAAAACGAATTTAGGCAGAAAACAAACTATATTCCGTCGCTATCGGTTCTTTACTAAAACAAAATGTTAAATGATGCTAATCCCATGTGTGAGACGTCCATGACTCCCAAAAAGATCTGCTCTCTACTGTTAGAGTTTGAGAGCAGCTGGGAACTTCATGCCCTGCTCTTTTTATTCTCAAACACTTGTGGGGACTGCGGATACATGCGCAGAGATGAACTGGCTCGCGGCAGTCCTGTCAGAATCCTGACACTCCAAAGAGTGTCCTGCTCTGTGTTTACACTAGAGGAGCCTCATGTCTTCATCTCACTGGACTGGGAGATGCAAAAAAGAGAAACTTTTCTGTAAATACATCACATCTGTGATTCTTTCAGTTTGTGTGGAGAGATCATCTAGGGCAATGCACACAACTGCTTATGTAAGCGAACGTTTCACTGTATCGGTTTGGTATCGGTGTTTGTACTGTATTTGTTCTGGGCTCCGTTGATGTTCAAAGTAGGTATATAGGTGATGCTACAGATACTATTCCATGCAGAATCAAATAATGCCAACACAGCGATATCTACAATATGACACATTCAGTTGAGAGCACCACAAAGTAGCCGTGGCTACTTCTGTTCCTTCCTGTACAAGCAGAATCACAATGCCCCATGTGCCTGTATTTTCTAGCATAAACAATATATTGCATACATTGCAACAAGCGTTTTTTCCTTTTGGTTATTCATATTGTCATAAAATCACAAAGCACGCATATCTTTACTCTTACCACCTACATTCTCTCTGAACTGGATCTCAGT
This sequence comes from Botia almorhae, assembly GCA_036877575.1. Lineage (NCBI taxonomy): Eukaryota > Metazoa > Chordata > Actinopteri > Cypriniformes > Botiidae > Botia > Botia almorhae. The sequence continues at coordinate 25,238 of JAZGTJ010002642.1, forward strand.
TTTAGAACAAAAGAAAATATCAAGTCCATTTTCCACGTGTAAAAAAAACTCGCCGTTAAGTTTTGCTTAATTGAATCTCTATTGAAAAGTGTAAGTGGGGGTTTGTGTTTTATTTATGTCTGTTTTTTCCTGCTCTTCTGCTTTCTTTGTAGCTTCTCTGCGCTGTCTCTGACAAAAGACACCAGCCTGCCAAGCAGGGCTGCTCTGGGACGAACCTGTCAATCACGGCTGACGGCACCCTGACAACATGTACGTTAAAAATTAAACTAGCTCTCAAAGCTCGCGCGTGACAGCCGAGCCTTTGAAAGTGGCTGCAGTGCTCAGCGACAGAAAGGGAAGAACGAGAGAAAAACATACTAAGAAAACAACAGTGTGATGGGAGGGAATAGAGAAAGAGCAAGAATAAGAGAAAAACAAAAGTTAAAAGCGCAAAGAATAAGAGCCGCAGTATTGATAGTGGGAATTGGTGTTATTTCCCTGCCTTTATTAATTTGGTGATCTCCTCCGAGGACCTGCAGGCATTTCAAGGGATCCTTCTTCAAGTCACACTTGAATCTTTGGGCGTCTCACAGACATTCAAATGATCTCTAAGTTTCATCCAGCTCACCTGCTGAGAATCAGCATCTGCTTACACAGGCTGTCACGACCTGCACTGATGTCAGTCTTTCAAATGTTCTGCAGGATCTGCAGCTCTACACCAATTTCAAGTGTATGAATTTATCAGTATAGCTGCGATCTGAGACAAAGGAAGTGATGCGACTTCATGCAAACATCAGTGGTATGAAATAAATGCGTGGACACAAGCTATTATTAAAGAGAAAAGACAATACCAGGAGCAGAATCAAGAGCTCTGTTTGGAATGGTGTTCTGCTAAGCTAATTTTGCTTTTTCTGCAGTATGTAGCATGTACACTGCACAACATAGCAGTGTATCCCACAATGCAATGCAACTTCCTTTACCAATGTGACAAATGAATGTGTAGCAATATTAGTTATTGATTTTTCATCAATGATCTATTTCTTGACTCTCTTTCACAAGTCAAATGTTGTCAAATGTTGATATCCCACCATCAATACTATAACCTTAAATAATAGAATAATATTATAAAAATGTTGGAATAAATAATAAATAAAATATTGAAACAAAACATAACCCGAAACTCGAAACGATGCAGAAAACTATCCATGCGTAATCTGTTTATTTTTGTACACTATATTTAAAATAATAAATAATAAAATAAAAAATAATAATAGGCAGTACACAGTGTTGCACAGTATTCAGAAAGTAATAAACCACCAGCTAATTCATTCTGAACATAGCCTCAGTCTTAAAATCATGTTTGAGATATTTGCCTCCAAATTATCTGTTTTTAGGTTTGTGCACTTCTTAAATAATATCTCTGATTAGTAAACGAAAAAATGACTGCTGAGTAAAGATCTTTTCAGTAAATTTGAGAGATTTTGTCAAATTTCTATTAAGCATACCGTTCAAAATAACCACGCATGTCCACATGTCCCCACACTCTGTACAACACACCAGAATGCTGCTCCACCAAAACAAAAAGCTTTTACATATGCTCATGTGTGCTGTGTGTGCACATAGCTTTGTTTGTATAAGGGTGAGTGTTTGTTTGTGTGTATGAATGCTGGCTGTGGCCTGTGCTTCAGGTCAGCTCCCTCATAGCAGCTGTTTAAAATGACCTGCGTCTGAGTGTGAGCCCAGCACAGCACCTGCTGCAGCTGATAGGATTCAGAGCGCAGAGATGACACAGCCAGTAAATACATATCTGTCTGAACACTTCTTCCAGGAATTATTTTACAAATAACA
>JAZGTJ010002642.1:29966-40772 GCA_036877575.1 Botia almorhae
TGTATTTTTTAAAAAGAGAGCGGATCAAGAAGCCATCCCTTTAAAGTCTGAGCTAAGGGACGTTGTCGGATACATTACGTCAGAAGATCGGACGGTTCTGCTTGACCATAAATGAAGTTAAAATGCGGACAAAACTAAAGACAAAACTAATAATGCATACTCATGTTTCGGTTCGGACGGGAGCGCATAAATCTTGGATTTGAGTCTTGAACTTGTAAAATAAAAAGTGCTTTTTGCATATAAGAGAACAAGATGCAGTCTACATTAAAAAATGGCGTAAAAAGGAGCCATATTTATCATACTTTCACAGAACCAAGAATGTTTATAAAGACAGTGCGTCGGGTCTGTGAACACACACATAAAACATGAATATCCTTTATTATACGAGACATTTCTAATCATTTGAATAAACACTGACTTGCTAACTGATCTGTTTTAGCATTATGTCGCAATAAAGTGTTCCAGATAAAATCTAGCTCTTTTAGGGGGTCTCTGGGTTGCCAGAGAATCTGGATAGGGGGGTGGGGGGGGGGGTGCATGTGGTTGTTAAAACTGAAAGTTTAATGAAACGCCCTAGAGAGCGTTGTGGATGTTAGAAAAAAACTGCATGTAAACAAACTTTAAACGAAATAATAACTGCATGCGTTATTTGAATGGCTTCAGAACTACCCTCCATTCTTCAGTGTATATTCCACCAGTGTTTCCTCTTTTAATTGTCCTCCAAAGGAAAAGATGGAGCACATCAGACGCATCTCCACAAAGCCTCTCCTGGCACGCGCTCAGAGTGGCCGCCAAGCGCAGGCACCGTCTGGCGAAGCCGATAGCGAAGCGCGTGCGCTGGCAGGGACAGACACAGGCCGCCTGCCGCTCCGCACAACAACAGGAGGATGATCTCCCAGCAAAAGGGCTCCTCGTCTTTCTCCTCCTCCTCCTCACACGGGAGGCGTTCGCTCGCCCCGTCACATCACACCGAATTCTACAGGAGATTAAGACCCGTTCGTACAAACCTGAGGCTAATTATAGAAAACCGGTGCTGTAGCGGCAGCTGTCATTCACCGGGGCGGCGCTTTTGTCCTGGGACCATAATGTTCTTTAAATTACAAATTGAAGTTTCTAATAAGCAGTTTGGTTCTTTAAATACAGATTGTTTAGGTACTGCAAAGTCAATTATTGATAAATAATAATAATAATAAAAGTTTACTTAATTCTAGATTATTTATAAAACATTTCATTAATCATCAAAAGCAGTTTGACATTTTTGTGGACTATTAGATATCTATTAAAATGTTTAATGACCATGTTGGAGCTTGTTCGAAATCTTTTTAGCCTTTTCCGTGATGGAAGGATGTAACCAATTATTTAGGACCAGATGAGTCACATGCCATAACTGAAGAATTACCTATTGGTCAGCAACTAATCTATGGGTGGTAGAAAAGACCACTCAGGTCACTAGTTAGGAAAGTCCCACACCAAAGCCTCCATACAAATAAACGCTATTGGTTTATTTTACATCCTTATCACCTCATGTTAAAAAAGGGCCTAATATGAAAGCACTGTACTGTACTCTCTTCCTGTGTCCAAAGCGACTCTTTCCATATCTCTCTCTCTCTCTCAACCAGAGGAAGCAAAAGATCTTAAGTGTTGGCTTTTTGTTCTCCAGGGGGAACCAAGAGAGAAAGCTTGGGTTTATTTGAAGTATTCCACCCCGTGTGGGGAGGAAATGTCTTGTAGTGCTTTCAAGATTACTATTTGCAAGTCTGTGATGTAGGAGAACCATTCCCATAGAGCAGAATACATGCGGTACAGTAATCGCCAACTAAGCCAGGATGAAAAAAATAAAAAAGGGGAGAGGGCAGGATAAAAAGTTAGATTAAAAGAAAATTCCCCACAAACGATACAGAAAGTACAAAACTAATAAAGAAGCAAATAGTTTTTATATATATATTATAATCTTTGACGTTTTTAGAAAGAGATCTGACACGTTAAACAAAAACAAAGAGCTTCAGCTACAACTCCTCTCACTCAGAGCTGAACTGCGGTTTAATTCAATGCCAGGGTGGCTATCAAAGAACAGTGCGGCTATTGTTATACAAAAGCTGTCTTTCTCCAGAGTAAAAACAGCATAGCACCAAACAATACACAAAACAGAGCGCTGCTCCTCATCTTGATGAAAGAGAGATGCAGAGAGTGAAGCTCAGCTTTGAAAGGAATAAAACCACAAGGGCAGCCCTCTTTTGGCCTACCAGTCATCAGCTGAGGGTTCGCTTACACGCCAAAGTCTACTGTCCTGGAGTTGAAACAACCATCACAAAGAAGCACAAACACATGCACATAAAATGCATGACCCACATCAAGGCTTTGCATCAGTACCGGTCTTTAGACGACGGAAGCAAAAACAACATATTGTAGAAGGTTGTCAACACCTTCCAGAACAATCAATATTGTCAGGTTCGCTTAGGCGCGCACGTCCAAAACCGCACATGGCAGGGCGAAGAGAGACCAGATGTATTATAATGTGCACTGTGATGAATTCACTCTTACATGCTTTGTGATGCCGGTGTTTAAAAATAAATAATTCAACAACATAAAAATTCAATAAAAAATTACGGACCAACAGGTTGACAAAATGTCTGTCAGATTGGCTCGCCTTAATCTAAACACCACGCGACAGTTCTGTTTGCCTGTTATTCCATGATTGATGACATCAAAAACAAAACTATAGAGAACAAATTCAGCCATATAGGGATTTCAAAAACCTGTGATGAAAACGTTCTTTTATCTACAGTCTCGGCACACTTTGAAATGAGCTACGAATCACAGATGTCGAGCAGAAAGGCTAAATGAGCTATGAACGCAGAAATCACACATAGGGTCAAAACCAAACAAACCGTAGAAAGGAAATGTGACTCCTCGGGCACGTATTGCTTGACGGGGTCGCCCGAAGAGGCTTTTGATATGATTTAAATAGGTGAAGTTAAAATTGTTTACATGCTGTTTTTACCGTACATTGTGTCACGCACAGAAAAGACCTGTTGTAATGCCACCTGGTCCCTTTGTGGCCCATTGTGAAAACACAACATCATCAGGTCATGGCTGAACAAGTGAGCTGGTATAAGGCTCATGAGGTGAGGGGAATTTGTATAGGTAAACTCTAGCATTTAGCAACAATGGGAGAGTAGCTTTAGTTGTCTTTAGAGAAATGAACAATGGGAAAGGCCGGTGACGTTATTAAAGGTAAACTCTAGTCTCTGTGACGCGACTCTGGCAGAGTATAAAAGATCCACCAGGACCCCCATGGAAGTACGGCGCAACGGCGTAGACCTCCTGATCTGCAACCATGGGAAAGGTAGGACCCGAATGTGACTCGCTCTCCAGCTGGAGCCACACAAGCTGATAAATATTGCTTTTGCAAAAGATACGACAAGATAGATTGTTTGCCACTTCAACAAGACGTGCTGGACACTAGCTGGGATTAGCTAGAAACAGTGACGTGACTACCATGGAGTTTAGAGTGATCTCAAACTATAAAAGGTCTTAAATGAATGAGAACATACAAGAACATCTCCAATTACAAACCATTATTTAGAATAATATCTTTATGCAACATGCATTTGAACAGTTGTTTACAAGACCCCAGATTTGGAGGAACCCTTTTATGGAGGTAGCCATTGTGTTGTCCAAGATTTAGCTATATATGCTACTTTTTAAAGTCGTGTTGGTAAGAAATATAATAGTCCTTAAAAGGTCATAAAAATGTTCATCATCAATGACAAGGAGAGCTTGCGGCAGTATTGCAACAAGACAAAATGATTTTTTAATTTATCATTTAGTTTACATGGACTCCACTGTTAAGATCTTGCCTAAATCTTCCTTTGACAGATCATCTTTTATGAAGGCCGCAACTTCCAGGGGCGCTCCTATGAGTGCTCAGCTGACTGTCCTGACACCTACAGGCACTTTAACTACTGCAACTCCATCCGGGTCATGGGAGGTCACTGGGTGGCCTACGAAAAGCCCAACTTTATGGGCTATCAGTATGTCCTGGGCCGTGGAGAGTACCCTGACTATCACCATTGGATGGGCTTCAACAGTTGTATCAGATCTTGTCGGATGTTCCCCCCAGTAAGTCAATCAAACTGATGGGTTTTATTCCACGCAGTTAGTCATCTTTAAAAAAAAGCAACGTCAATCAACGAGCCCTTTGAAGTAATTCATATATGCAGAAGAAAAAACAGGTTCACAGGTCCACCAGGAGATTCAGTTATTTGAAATGGAGCAAGACACACTCCAACGCTCATCATAATTCCATTCATCTCTGTTTTTTGGCAGTGGAAGAATCATTACACTGTCACCAGAGTTTGTTCGACAAAATGACTAAACGTCTACTTGAAATCTTTGAAAGTTGCACATTTACAGCAAGAAGTCATGTTCAAAGGCTTCAGTGTCAACTGCAACATCAAGAAGTCAGAGCTTCAGTTTTGCCTCCCTAATGCTCTGACAACTGGTTGCTCTCATGCCCTGAGTCTTGTTCTTTTAAATGTTATGAATCTTGCCCCAACTATTGCCCCACCTCTACCTGGGGGCCTCAACAAACTTCCAAGGGGGCCTCAAGACAACTTAAAATAATTTCAAATAAGCTAAAACAAGCATTAGAATAATCTAAAACACATACAAATCAAACTATTTCTTACTTTTCTAATAAAAATACATCTTTACAGTTACGGTAAGCTCTAGAATATTTATATATATTAGTATAAATTGTAAGTGGAAGGGTCTTTAGATATAATTGTGTACAGTGGGAGAGTCAAAAATGTTGATATCCACTGCCTTAAATCCCTAACTGCTGTTTCTTTCTCCTCACAAAAAAGTACAGAGGAGCTTACCGCATGAGAATCTACAACAGGCCTGAAATGTACGGACACATGATGGAGTACACAGACGACTGCCCCAACGTCTACGACCGCTTTGGCTACCACGGTATCTACTCTTGTAACATTATGGAGGGCTTCTGGATCTTTTATGAGCACCCCAACTACAGGGGACGTCAGTACTTCCTGTGGCCCGGCGAGTACAGAGCCTGCAGCGACTGGGGCTGCTGGAATCCCATGATCGGCTCCTTCAGAAGAATGAGGAGCAGTTTAATGTAAACTGTGTCTCTTTAATTTTCATTAAAGAAGTTAAAACTGAAATAGAAGCTCATTTTCTTCATTCCAGTTTGTTTAATTTCCTGTCAGCATGCCAGTTGTTTTAAAAGCAAAGGATCCACTGATCTACAGCCCAGTTAACATGAAAATAAAGTCTAATTTTCATCCAAACCCAACTTTAACCATCTGACTTAATTAAACAATTTAAATTTGTCTTATTTCAGAACATACAACTGACTACAAAATTTAAACTTCTGTCCGTTTGAGATTATAGTTCCAGCAGCAACTTATATTCATATCATCACATGCCAAATGAAAATGCGAACATAGTTATGCTATGCCGCTTCACTGCATATACACGTAAAGCACTGATGTCAAAAAGCAGAGTTGCAACTTTTTTTGTCACACGCTGAAAAGTGCAGTGATGCTGTCTGCTGTCTTTGGAAAGAGGGGGGTAAAAAAGCTTGCAGCGACACAATGGAGGGGCACGTGCTGCCAGATCTACAGTTCTGTGCTCTCTATAGAATACATTGTGCTGACATGACAGTGTTTTGTGACTCACACACAAAGCCCTGATCCGGGCCGGGTCTATATAGAGGTCCTGGCCTCAGAAATGGTTTGGTCCACTCATAGAACAGACACAATGGGCAAGGTAAGTCATTTACCAAATTACAGAGTGTCTGTAGGTTGAGTTAATAGGATGCATGACTCTATTACTTAAATACGTATTATTAATTATACTTAAAATAAATATTAAGCATATACAAGAGAGTTTATGGTTGCAAAACCATGAAGAAGGAAATATTTTTGCAGCTTTACAGTATTATGATGACATAACCAGATGTTTTAAAGAGAACTATGAAAAACATTGAACTGAAAACTTGATATACCCAAAAGAACAAAAAAATGATTGTAATACTGACAATTTTCTCAAGAAAACAACTGTAACACACTCTAAAATGTTTTTGTAATTGTGTTTTTATAACCACCCACACAGATTACCTTCTTTGAAGACAAGAACTTCCAGGGCCGTCACTATGAGTGCACTGGAAACTGTGCAGACATGCAGTCCTTCTTCTCTCGCTGTAACTCCATCCGTGTGGAGAGTGGCTCGTGGGTGGCCTACGAGAAGCCCAACTATGCAGGATACCAGTACATGCTGTTCAAGGGAGATTATCCTGATTTCCAGCACTGGGCTGGATTCAACGACTGCATCCGTTCCTGCCGCATGGTTCCTCCTGTGAGTCTTCAACTCTGTAGACTGTATTGTAATAGCAGTATATAAAGCTGCACTCTGTAACGTTTGGCTCTCTACCGCCACCTCTGTTTGAAACATAAAACTGCAGGTTACTTTACATGTTGATGTATGTTGATGTCGGTTAAAGCCAAACCTGGGAAATCAGACATGCAGCTTAAACTATAACTTATTATTATACATTTACAGATGGAAATCATGATACGATAAGGAGATCACAATCTGTCACATGTTTGCTCAATAACAAATGTTTGTTCATTTTAACCCCCAAAAAATTATGGATTGCAGCTTTAAAAAGTATGCATTATTGTATAGAAAGGGGCTTCCATACAATATCTGCATCAACAAATTAGTACTGAAATGCGCAATTTATACACCACTAGAGTTAAAGAATTGCATAAAAAATAATCGTTTTCTTCTAAATAGCAAAAGGTTTACCTTAACGCTCCCTCATCTTCCATTGGTCAGACAAACAGATAGCCTTGCCCCCAGACTCACAGTAGTTGGTTTGATTAATGTTGTGTCAGGCTGGTTGGGCATTTTATATATATTTGATTGTGTCTCCCTCAGTACAATGGAAACTACAGGATGAAGGTCTTCGAGCGCTCTGATTTCGGCGGTCAGGCAATGGAGTTGAACGAAGATTGCCCAGATCTGCGTCAGAGATTCCACAATGGCGACATCTCTTCTGCCAATGTCATGGAAGGCTACTGGATCCTCCACGAGCACCCGAACTACACTGGCCGTCAGTTCTTCCTGCGGCCCGGAGAATACAGGAGACACGTGGAGTGGGGCAGCCCAAGCCCTAGCATCGGCTCCCTGCGTCGTGTGACTGACCTCAACTGAAGATCCAAACTAATTCAATCCCCTCCTGATGTGTCCACAGCAGTGCCTGTACATGCCACGACTATAAGTCTAATCTTCAGTCACCTCAAAGTGACGGGGCTTGTGAATCTGTCGTGCTGATTGTATTTGTGATTTGCTATAATCCAGCACCGTATCCAAGTGCCTGTTTAGCTTCGCTTAAATAGGGATATGTGTCACCCTTTAGCACTGTTGAGCAAGCAAATTGTGTATTTTAACAGCCCCCTTCCCAACAACAATTAAAAATAAAGGAACATTTGATTCAAACCAAACAAATGACTTTTGAATGGACCAGTACCAGTGGTAGCTTACCGGTATTGCAAGTTTCTTGCGTATTACTTTATGTAGCACAGGTCCGGTTACATTTAATCCTCTTGGTACCGCATGATGTCATCTCGTGCCAAGAGACAAAAGAAAATTAATAAGGAAACGGGCTTGTTCTTTGAACAGAGTTATTAAAGAACAAAAAAGGGGTATCTAAGGATGGGAGAGCAGAAGTCTTTAAAAGATCACATGGTGAGTAGAGGGCGCTTTGGGCCCATAAGAGGCCCATATTAGCAGCACATCATAGCGTATTGCAGACTCAAAGAAGGAAAAGTCAAAGTGGCCTGGTCTTAGCCCGGAGCATGCAGCTCTCTCAGAACACAAAACAAAACCAAGTCCATATCTTAAATCATGCATTTTTCATGTGGTACGGATAGCGAGCGCTTTTAGAGATAAATATCAATTATTGAAATTGTTAATTAGAAGCCCGTAATTGGCAAAGATACAAATGAATAAATAACGGTGACCATTAATTATTGATTTGAAAAAAGATCTCTTTAGGGAACACGTTTGAGTCTCGAAAGATCAAGGAGAAGCAAGAAATATGAGTTTTGGCCCCAAGTAATGTTCAATTAAAGCTGTACTGACTAGCTGTAAAAGTCCAATGGCCATGAGACTGTCTTGAGACTGCAGCTTTTTCATTTTCGTATTAAAGAGCCCCAGGCTCTCAAGTTAGGCCTTGACATATCACATCCCATGTACCAGGTTGACTCAAATATCACACAAAACATTATATAACGTAGCAGCCATAGAACGTAATACAATTAATTTCACAAAGTTGAGCAATTCTTAAACTAATGGTTAGAGTTGGACATGTAACCCAAAGGTTACAGGTTTGATGTCCGCTGCTCAGGTTTGATGTCCGATGTCCGCTTGAGTAAGGCAGCTGTCCTCAAGTTGCTCACTGGGTTTGTGTGTGTTTACTCATCACCAGTATGAGTTAAACACAGAGGACACAGTGGGTGTGGGTTACCATACCTGGGTTATCAATTTCATTTTTGACTTTAGAAGGTCAATAGGAAGCTATAGCTTCTTTTGGCACTCCAGTTTTCATCGTCACTGTATGGAAATGAGTTGGTCATTACATCATTAGGAATTCCTTCTTTGGTGTCTCACAGATCATTGTGTGTCAATTTTGACAAGGTTCAAATTTGTGTAAGCTAAACATTTCAAACTTCAAATACAGATGATTTTTGTTTCGACGTAGTTTTCTTTTGACAATGTACTGTATGTGTGTATCTTTTTACCACGTTTGGCAGCAACATGCACATCTTTTAGCATCTTTCATCCCAAGCAGACATTGATCATAGATCTTACACACAGTAAAGTTGGAACACAATAGCACATCAATGCGACTCTGTTTCTCTTCATCTGCAGATCTTTTGTTTTTCTGATGAAGGCTCATTGAGTGTAAACAGAACATTTTGAAAAATGAAAAGGATTCGTAAGTCTAAAGGCAGCGGCACATTCATGGCATGCTTCAGTCTCCTCGCTGCCTCTTTTTCCTAATAGCTCCGTAATGAATCCTCTGTAGTATTGTTGTTTTACTCTTCCATGTCCCACTTAATACTTGGCAAGACTTACTCCCCCATGAAAAGCCTCTTGATGATTCATACACTGAAATGCACTTAAGAAAGATTAATAATCAAGTTCAAAATGGCTCCGATACTTGTTGGCTTACTCTTTTTTTTCTTCCTTCATTCTAACAGAATGACTGATAAGTTCTCTAAGCATCATTAATTTCAGGTGTGTCTGAGGCAGAGGCGTTCTTAATAATACAAAGAAATTTATTCAACATACAAAATTTGTGACCATCTTGAGAATCTTTACACCATAATTATGACTGTTTGGTAGAGCATTAAAGCACTTATACGTGAGTCTACGAGGCGCCCTACAGAAGTTTAGGACGAACGCTGGCCAACCCAGATCAGGTTTACACAGACGACAGATAAATCTCTACAATAATGCACGATCCTCATGATTTAAAAGCTAGAAGCAAAAACACAATGGAAAATGAAACATACAGACGTATAGAAAAATACCAATGTCCACTACTGTCGTGTTTTTCTGTTCTCGTCAATAAAAGTGACTGATAAGACTGAGCCGTCAGAAAACACCACATACAGTTGTACATTGTTGCTTGCAGCCTGTGACAGGGAATCCCATTCTGAAATTCATATTCAATAATTTACTGTTCAACATTAATTTATTAATATGTGAATTCATATATCCACATATTAATATATTAATTACACAGATATACTGTTGGCAAATTAGGATTACGGAAAGTTATTTGTTACTGTACCTCTTTTTGTTACCTCAGACTGACTAATAAGACCAAAACTTATGTTGTGTCTTATTAGTCAAAAACTCCATAAAATCATTATGATCGGCCTTATGTTTCAATACCCAGCGAAACACTTTACAAAAGAGTCATTACCTGATCGAATCATTACCTGATTGTGAAACAGGAAACACAAGTTTAAATTTAGATGATTTAAATGAACTCTATGTTGTTATCAATGCCTTTTTCAACAGCTCATGTGGTCTCAACTGTGTTGCTTGAGATAGACAGGTGTAATCTGTGTGGCTACTTGACCAAGACTCACATAGACAAATAACTAAAAATGAGATCAAGGGGAAGTCAAAAGCATTTTGGCCCTTGAGACAGACCAAACTGTGGGACATAAACAACGGAAAATTGGACATAAACAACGGAAAATTGGCCATAAAAGCTCTTACGTATATTGGGTTGACTAAATTGTTTATGTAAAGTTGCTTTACTCCAAACAGTTCATGATGTGACCCTTTAAAATGTTGTTTTAAGGGGGTTCGTTTTACTTTAAGGAGATTTATTTGACTCTAGATGATTTGACTGAATCCATCTAGCTGGTGGTTCTTCGGCCGGGAAGCATCTGTGCAACCGGAAGGGTCTCGTGAAGGAACTTCATGCTGCCCTGCTCGGAGAAGTCTGCAGCCGTGTGGCCGTCCCCCCGCAGGACCCACTTGGTTGTGAGTAGCCCCTCCAAGCCCACGGGTCCACGAGCATGAATGCGGGCCGTGCTGATTCCGACCTCCGCACCTACAAAACATCACAGGCCCATAATAGTACTTAAAGGAACGTGTTTGAATAATAAAGCAACAATAAAGATAGTAACATAAAGGTGCGTTACCGAGACCGAACCGATATCCATCTGCAAACCGTGAGCTGGCGTTCCA
>JAZGTJ010002643.1:0-17055 GCA_036877575.1 Botia almorhae
ATGGTATATATATATATGTATATATATATATATATATATATATATATATGGTATATATACAAGAAGCCGTGATTTATCATTAAAACAGCTAAGGGAATTTTTGTACTGATATTGATAAAAAATATTCTTTCACCGTCAATATAGTTCTTTAGAAACAACAACACACAGACGCAGTTATGCAGTAATACTGACATATGCAAGTGTACTGAGGATGCAAGTGTACATTTATAGATGAATTTACAATGCCTTGTACCACAATGCAACTCAACCAATCATAATCAAGGACCGGATGTATTCGTTTTGTATTATATGTATTATATTATATACCACTGATCAGTGCTTATATGGAAAGTGGTCTAAACGGTGAAGTTAATTTATACACACAGCTGTCAATAAGAAAGCAAACACACAGACACTGGCTCTAGCAGAATCTAAGGTCAAATAAACATTACCCCTGACTGTGACAGCAATCAAACAATCAACTGAACAAATAAACAGATTCTAGTTGACACACTTTCCACATTCTGTGATGCCAAAGTTCACACTAACACCCTTGATTACTTATGAAAGGTCATGACTCTGCATTGGTGATACAATAGCTGCTCTTCTGTGTTGCATGGAGAATGTGGAAAATTCACTTTTGGTTTGGTAAAACGAGTCACTTGTTTTTCAAAATACACTATGCTGTATCGTAGACGTTTCATTAAAAATGTAAACACCTCTGTAAATATGCAGCAGTCTGATATAGTCATTACATTAAATTATATTACATTCTTCAGACCATGGCTAAATTAAATGTAGCATGTGTAAATGTAGCACTAATTCATATGTAGCATACTATTCTAAACACTGTGAAGTGTAATTTAGTCATTTAAAATGATAAAGGGCAAATAAATAATGTGTTAGGACACAATGGCTCTATTCAGACGTTTCATAACAAGTATAACATGCATTAGTGGACAATGTAAGCACTGCTTTAAATATCATACTTAGGCTGTGCAATTGTAACCTGTTAACACAGAACTTGCACAGGATGTGTAAAAGGGGAAAGATGTGCGTGTTTTTCATACAAGCTGTGTTTCCTGTTATGATGTAGTTTATAGTATACTATAATACTGTAACGTAATGAATATTAAATATGATATTAACGTCATATTTAACATCAGATGTATCCTTAGTCATTTGGTGAACTAAAGATTGTACTGAAAGACTTCCTCTAGCTAACAAGAGAAGTGTTTCAGAGAACAAAAACAGCCTTTTCTTTTGTGCTGTAACCTGCTGTTACGGTAATAGCATAATTACAGGACAAAACCAGATTCAGGCAGAAGATTGCAAACTTCTGCAAAATAACCCAAGCAGCCAGAGACCATATTTACTTCATCCTGAAAATAATAAACCAAAAATGTTTTGCCCACCCACTAGACTCCTGATCTTTGAATTGACAAGCTTTTGTGGAACTGTAAGATTGGGTAACAGTCGTGCAAATCAGTTCCCAAAGGTCAGAGAACAGTCAGATAAGACCAAATGTAGCAGCTGATATTCTTGTTTTGTCCTCCATATCTAATGTTAAATGGTTCTAAAACAATTCATGGTCTCTTAATGTTAAATCTGCCTAATTCCCAACATAAATCATGTGAAGAAAATGAGGAACCAGCATCAAAATATGAATTCAGTAATAAATAAATAAATAACAGAATGGAAAGCGCTGCAAGCAAAATGATGTCTGTTTATTGTGATGCTTAACCACACAATGCCCAGCGGAGCTCCACTTAAAAGCCAAAACCTGGAAATATTTAGTCCATAAGCCGACTTTATATCCAGGTCTTGCACATCTGGATAATGGCGTATATTGTGCAGAAATCTCCAATAAGAGTTTCATAGACCTCCAGTGTTTTAAAGAATCCTGTTGTGTACTTTCTTCTTTAGTGGAGCCCATAAGTAACACAGTTCAGAACTCTGAACTGGCATTACAACTGTCTAATTTTCTGTGCACTTTTCCAGACTTCCTATTTTTAGTCATGTGAATAAAACTCACACAAAACAAAACAATGATTTTTATCTTTTCTTGGCTTTATGTGTGGTGCAAATGGGCCAAAATCTAGGAACTTCAGAACATTTGGCTCTCAAATAGCCCCACTCTGTGAGAGACAGAGAGAAGGAGAGACCAAACATCATGCCTGGACTTGTGTCTGTGTCCAACCAGAAAGCAGGGATAAAAAATTTGCTTGCTTATATACCCGTCTCAAACACCATAAACTCATAAAAAACAACAGGCAGAGAGAGAAAGAAAAAAAGAACAAATATTTTTTGACAGTGATGGTTTCTGTTATGATATCCCTTCTGGACAGCATGAAAAATACTGTATGTTCACAGCTAAACATATCTCTCTTTCTCTCTTTCTGCTATCTTAACTCTTTCTCTCTGAGGTAAACTATGATTTCAGCCCCTTCTGTCTTATTGTCTGTCGGCAGCAGATGTTATAAATCAGGAGGGGCTATTGTGTTCTATTTTTATTCTTTCTTGTCACAGCCACATTTCAGTGAGTCATTGATTTGGCTCTGTAGGCATATACCATCTAACAGCATCCAGCCAGATGTGCTTCGTTAAACTGGAAGTGGTTGTCTGAGTCAAGTTTATTTACACAAAACCATGCTAGTCAACATGTAATTCCCAATATGTTGTGCATTAGATTACAGTTATTGGATTACAGATCAGATTTATTTATATTGTCGTAGCCTGCTTTGGGAGGTCAGGAAGGGTGAATAAATTAAAAGTGAGGCATGAGAAAACATAAAAACTTCAAATAATAGTGCAGAAGTCTCAGCAAACAGCTGTAAACAATGAAAATATTTGTTAGGAAATGTGTGTATAATTTGTGATTATATCCAAAACTCCCTACAGATGGTGGAATGTATATATTCTGCTTATACTGTAGTTCAAAAGTTGACTTGCTGCTAAGTGTCTCAAATGGTTTCTGAAGCTTTGTGTGTCATAAGTGTCAATGAACTATCAATGAACAGAATGCAGCTGTGCCATCTGAGACTGAGACCTTGTAACAAGAGTGTTTTTGTTATTATTGAGGGTTATTATTGATTTAATTATGAAAACATTTCTTTGTTTTATAATTATTACAACAGTTGAAGAGTTTATTTATAGAAAACATTTTCATTTTTTATATATATTTATAGAAAAGATGTTTCTCTTTCTTTGCAAACAAAGAACAAAGTTAATTTCTCCAAAGAGGCATGTTAAAATAATAATAATAAAGGATCATACATTCAAGAAACAAGAAACATCAGACGTCTGATGTCAAAGTTTTAGGGTTTTTCAGCTGATCTGACTGTCCACTGGAAGACTTCATTGACTAGTAGTACTGAAGTGTTAAATCTGTGATGCTTTGAAGGCTTGGCACATCAGTGCCTTATTAAAAATAGAGGCATGAAGGCTTTAAATCAAAGCGTCTCTTCACAGGTCAGAATCTCTAATTGAAACTCTCCATGCATCTCATTGTGGAGTTCTGTCCTGATGAGGGAGATTAAAAAATGGGGATGCTTGCCAAGATTTACTTTCACCATGATTCTTGTGACAGAATAATGAGTCTGTACTGAAACTATGTGAGTCTTATTAGGGCTAAAGTTTAAGTAACAGAGCACCTGTTTGGTGCCTGCTGGGACTGTGCAAATGTAAAAACAGATCATAATGTATTAGCTTTTTGCTAGTGTCTGTGCTATTGCATCTTATGTCTTAAATGGACCATTCACCCAAAAATGAATATATACTATAATCATTTTCTCAGCCACTTTCATGTCATTCCAAATGTGAATAATTTTTTGTGAATGAATTTTTTATACAGAATACAGAATAATGGTTAAATGATACATGCTTGTGTATGTTATATACTTGTTGCTCACGTATGATTTGTTTTGTGTGAATTTGCAGTTGTGTCACTGGCTATGGACCTCAGTGGTACCAAGGGACATCCAGTCTGCAGATGATAAAGAGAGGGAGCGAGCAGAAATACAGGGCCAGGAGAGGAGGCTTAACCCTGTTGACAAGAGGGAATTTCTGACTGTTGCCTCTGAGAGCAGTGGGAGATTTACACAAAGCATCTGTGTAAAGGGACTTGTTGGTCAGTTTTTATTGCTTATTGGTTACACAGATTTATAAAGAATATAGCGATATTAACTGGACACTATCAACAGTAACAGTTTTTGCTCAGGTGGTCCTCAGTTAATAAGAAAGATTAATAAAAAGACAGTCAAAACATTGGTGCATATATATAACATCTATATCATCCCTCTCTCTCTCTCTCTCTCCAAAACCAGAAAAATAACACAACCTTTAGGAATCCATGACAACCAGGTATGCATGCTTGCTGCAAACAGAATAACAGAGTGCCCATAAGGCATATCTATAAGGCTGTTCACACAGATAATGGTTGGTAACCTTGAGACAGACTTGATCTGACTCCATGCAACTAAGGAAATGTTGCATTTTCTTAATGCATCCCAGTGATCAAAGATTCTGGCAGTGTTCTGCTTGTTCTGGTGGATAATGATTGTGTACTGTGCCACTTGAAATACACCCAGTACTTGAGCATCGTACTTTCACAACAAAACACTGAGGCTTTTGTGAATTCAAGGGAATAACTGTTTTCTCCATAGTTGCTATAGCAACATTTAAACATTTCAATCTGTTCGGACTGAATTTAGGTCTGACTCACTGTAACCCCACCCAATCCCCCACAACTCTCTCTCTCTCTCTCTCTCTGAGAGATGGTATGTCGAACAACCTCTTTTTAAAAACACATTCGCTCTGTGGTCCTTTAATGGTTGATTATGGCTTGATTGCTATCTCTGCATGTCCGAAATCATAGATTGTGTTGATATGCAGTATCTTTACTCTGTAACTGTGGAAAAAGAGCTCCAGATTGTTATCCCCACATAGCATTGATTTGCTGGACCATATTTGGTCCAACCCAGTGTGGGGAGAAGAGGCCAGGGGCCGAGGTTCTCCATCTGTGCTTTTCAAAGCAGAAAGGAAGTCAAACAAGCTCAGTCTCGTGTTTACAGAGCTTATTGAGTCATTCTGGGTACACATCCTGACACACATGTCTGCCTTATCTTTGTTTAAATTTTAAGTCATTAAATTTTCCAGAAAATGGTAATGTTGTGGTGGAAAATGCATTACCATATTAAACTTCATTACAGGGCTGTACTTGACAACAAAGCTCTTTTTCTTCACATAGGCTAAAATAATACTGTTATTTTTGTTTTCTTTCTGTAGGTTATGAGAGGAATTCTGTTCGAGAGCAAACATTGACCTAATGTTATGACGCATGACTCTGAAGAATGACACGGGACAAAACAAAAGCAGGTATTACAGACATTTTTCAATCTACAGTCAAATGATATAGATGCACCACGTTTACACTCACACTGGGAAATGTTTCAGCTGATCACTTTAGATTTAGAAAGAATATGTAAAAAAGCATTTGTCAACTAACTTTGGTTAGATGGTACTGTCTCTTTAAGAAAGTAGCAGCAGTTAAGCATCTAGCTGAAGAATTTATGTTAAAGGCACATTATGGATGAGGAAATTGGTGATGCTTGATTTCTATGCTGAGCTTGTATCTGCTTTATGTGATATAAGTAATGTTTCTGTTTCATTAACAGACGGTAAAGAACACAAAAATGACAGAAATATTGTTTATATGATTTGGATACACCTGGTTTTTGGCCACTCTTCGAGAATTGAGTCAAACCTGAAACCTACACACAATTATATGTTAGTCTAAAATATCCTGTATGGCCAAAATGTCTATACCACTTTAAAGAAATTGACTAATACCATGATTTGTATATGAATTCATTTTATTGCTGAACAATAAAGTCAAATTATTTTTATATTATAAACAAAAACTTAAATTTATACATTGTATATAAAATTGCCTGCCCAGACAGAAAGCACATCAGAGGATGTTGTCAGATCGGCAGTCCTCATGTGTCTGTGAGCTAACTCTCTGTCAGACAGCATCCAGAATGAAACCAGATGAGGCCAGTAACAGATCCCCTGCCACAGATTCCCACGGGACATGACATCACTATTAGCTCCGCTATTCTTAACCCTCTTTCTGTGGCTTCTCAGTGCTGCGAAAGAACGGAAATAGCAAATTCATGGTTGCCAAGCCCTCATAGTTCAAGGGAAAATTCCTGACATGAATAAGCATCATTTGTTTTTTAGTATGTTAAAGATTCGCATACACTTGTTACACAACTGTTGCCATTGGTTACCTGACCTCATTAAGGTGTACAGTGGTCCCAACAAGTACTTGAACACTTAAGTCTCTCTTTAAAAAGTTAAATTGTGTATTTTCTTAGAACCTGCTTAACTGTTATTATGCATTTTTGCAATTACTTTTATTAGTGTCATTTTAATGGCTGCATGTATGAAGTCAGTTCAGGTTCACAAAGGTGTTTTGGCTAATTATCTGGCTCTGTACATTTTTAAATGTCCAAATATTTCTTGTGGCCACTGTGTACCTGACCGTTTTGATTTATTGCAGTGTGGTTGGTGTGTGTATGTGCAGTATTTCGGTGTTTGCAGAATCCACATGCCTCTATATGATCACTATGTCTCAGGTTTCCAAGCACATGTATCACCTGCAGTGAATAAAGGGGATTCAGCTACGTTTATTTTCTGAAACCTGTATGTTTATCATACACCCAACTGAAAAACATCATCTCATCATCCCTTTGGCTCCATGTCAATGCCTCTGAACTGAAGAGAACGCCTCTATAGGGACAACACGATGTTTCTCCTCCTCCCGAAAATGACGAGAGAGATGTAACATAATGAAAGAGTGAATGAGAAAGAGAAACAGGTGGAGTGGATAAACAACGTCTAGGTGAGGTAAGTGAAGGTGGAGAGGTGCAAAAAATGTTGTAACAGCATGCGAAAAGAGAAAAGAGAGAGAGATAAGACAGATGAGGTAGCCAGGGTGGGAGGGAGCTTGTCATTGTGAAACTCCTGGGTGGAATACACGTGCGTATTGCAGTTCCTCCCTGCACTGCGCTGAGCGGTCACCAGTGACCCAAGCAGACGAGAGAGAGAAAACCGACCAGCATGGAGCTCCACTCACCCAAAAAGAGCTGAATAAACAAGACAGCACAGCACTGCAGTAAAGACAAGACACACAGCCCGGGACAGAGGAACAAAAGAGGCAGAAAAGGAAAGCAAGGTAACCTCTGGTGCTTTTGTGCACTCTGTGTGCGCAGTTATATAAAAGTGTGTACTTTGTGAACATAATTTGAAGTTTTGTAAGTTAGTTATAAGTTAGATGGTACATGTGTGCATTTGGGTTTGTGAGTGTCTCCTTACTTGTGTAATTGGGGGGTGTGTATGAGTATTACTCATCCTGCGTGTATCCAGAGTTTGTTGCTGATCGAATTACAGCACAGAGGTGTATAGAAGAAGTGTCTGTCAGCAGTAGCACAAAGTTAAAAACAGAGAGGAAAAAAGAGACAGAATTTGTAGTGAGTGAGTTGGATCTATTGGAGTGACTTTTGCATATTTTCTCAGAGGGTGAGGAACTTTTTACTGCCTGCTTATGCACGAGGTAACATGTTTTTATCTTCAAACTGTTACTGTTTACCAGGAACTTTGATTTTGTCTCTCATGCCTCTAGTTCTTGCACCATGACTGAGGTCAGAAAGCTTAGTGAGAATACACTGTCAGAAAATGAGGATGTAGGAGGCTACATTTGTATGTGAATGCTGGCATAAAATGCATTGAAACAGGATTTGCAAGTACCTAATGAAAATGTGAGGTACTTATGGAGGAAAAATAATTGTAAGATTTTATTTTGTTTTGTTTTTGCATCTATGGATTCATACGTGTGGAGGAGCAGCTGAGCTCTTGGTTTTTTAGTCATTTCTTCTCATTGAAAAATATGTGTGGCATAAAAGTTAAAGATGATGGCTGGTAACCAAAAGGTTATATGTTCAAACCCCACAAGATGTAATCCATGGGATCATAGTTGTGACCTTTACCAAAACACCTAATCCCAAGATGTATCAGGTAAACTGTAAAGTGTCATTTAATACACCATCATGTAAATAATAACATCTAAAAAGGACAATAGCAGTAAGTTTGTTAGGGAGGAAGTGTTCCTGAATCACCTCCTCAGTAGGTCCTTAAACAACATTCTGATCGACCAATCAGATCTCAGAGTTAAGACTGGACTTGGGTTACATTTCCCTTTTGGTTTTAGCGGTAGCTACAGGTTAGGATTAGGTATGTGGTAAAAGACAGGGTTAAAACTGTGTTTGTTTGACAAGAATGTTGTTCCAGGACCAACAAAACATGTTAATCCGGGAAAAATGTCTCACTAGTGCTCCTGTTTCTAAACTGATCAGGGTTTGCATTAGCAACACAAAGGTCAACGGTTTGAACGGTTTGAAAAATCACAGGCATGCTAAAGACCTTTGTTAGCACATAACATTGTTTCATTGCTCTTTTCCTTTTATAAAACAGAATGTTTCTGTCTTCTCTCTCCTGATGCTCAGGCAGGTGTTTTGATTAGGATACAGGAGCAGTGTGGTTAGAGATTGGCATTGTAGGCCTCAGGATGTCCAGGAGCAACTCTGTGGGGGATCTAGTGCCCAAAGACATTACTGAGATACTTGCCCTGCAGGCCAATAAGAAGAAACGTGGCTCATCGCTGGGCCGGGCTTTCAGCTGGTTTAAAGGCAGCAAACGCAAGAGGAGTCTGAGCAATGGACAGAGCCGGACAGGAGGTCCATGTGGACGACCTGGAGAGAGCACGACAACAAGACAGATTAATGCCAGTGGTGAGCACAGTAAAGGTAAGCAAAAACTCTTATTTAGCACACTTCAGCTGAATGCATATTGTCTTTGGATTTTGATTAGTCGATGCCAGTCAAAGACAAATGATTTTGAGCACACAGAAGAAAAGGCCTCAGAGATAGCACTTTGCTTGCACAGTTTGTCCAAAACGTCAACATGAAATTCTTGTATTATATGAAAGGTTATCATCATTCCTCAGTCATTCCTTTTCCCAGGACTATGTTATAAACTCAACAACATCCCTGGAATGGCTTATCTGTGTATTGTTGTTTTTGTTTTACCTCATCATTTTTTTGGCCTTTATAAAACACTGTGTCATGTAAAGTTTCTAAGAGCAGCAGATGTGTTGTTGTTGAATTATTCTAGAGCTAAGCTACACTCTGTAAATCACAAAAAACAAATGCAAGGAAGGCCAAGAACACTCTAGCAGTGTCCTAGCAACAACAAAGAACACTCTAACAATGCCTTAGCAACCAGCCAAAATATCCGAGCAAACTTTTAACATGAAAACACTTATTGGTGCCCTTATTTTTTCAAATGCATGGGCAATGTTTAACACAATAGTTTAGCGATCACAATCATTGTTATTCCCCACCCGTGTGCTAAGTGCTTTTGGAAAAGTTTTGCTTAAGGAAATGCAAAGCCCTTGTTTCAGACAGTCCCTGAGGTCCTCTTGGACACTTACTCTTTAAAACATGCTGGACCACTTTACTATGAAGGTCCAACCAGAAGAGTAGACGAGTATTTAAAATCTGGATTTTTCTGTTCCTGCCTCCACAAATCTCACACGGCCTCTGTTACACTGAAAAAGTGTGTAGACTGTGAGATGCCAAAGTATGTGAGTTACCAGACACATGGGACTTTTGCTGGATACACACTCCAAAATAACATGTCATTCAGACACTTCTACTCTCACAATGTCTCTTTGGACGGCATGATTTATAGCATTTTCTAGTAATATCATGCTCAAAGTTGTTATGCAGGGGAGAGAGGCCGCCAAAATGTGGAGAGGTCTGAGAGATTAGACCTATGCTGCTTTATTGAAACAAACAAATGACTGAAGGGGATTTTTCTCAAATGTTATTTTTTAAAATGGATAATAGTACAGTTGCCTGCCTTAAAAATGATTTCCTTATTTGGGGGCAACTTGTTGTCACGATAACAAAAGTTTATTTAAGTTTAAAAGTTACGTTTATTCTCTTTGTTGATTTTATTTTACATTTATGAGTTATTTGATATATACTGCTTTTTGGGCCTTTTCCCAAAAGAATAGAATCAGATAGACGGTCCTGATTCAGGACATTTCTGAGCTTAGAGGCTCAGCTGTGCAGCACTAACCCCTTGCGTCACCCCTGTTTCACTGAGCTCAGTCTCTGTCCACACCCTCCCTCCACCTGATAGAGTTCTCTATCAGGACTGGAAACCTTTTTAGGGGTGATGTCAGTGTGTACAGGATTCACTTTAACCCTCTCGAAATATGGACACATTTAACACATTTTTGCTATTGACACTTTATCGCACGTGAGTAAGTGAGAGAGTCAGAGCTGTGACCCTCTTCGCCAATTTTTTGCCAAAACTTGGTCAAATCCCCAAGAAATGTAAACAAGTCTTATTATATTACAAAAATTAATCTGGTTTTAATGAAGCTCATTAATTTTTTTACTGGAAATCAAATTTTGATGTATCACTGACATGGAAATGACCAATGAAGAAGTGTGTCGATCAGCTTTACTGTGATAACTGGATCTGTTAACCATGGTCTCAAATGCCAGTGCAGAGTCATGACTTGTGGTGCAGGGAAACATGAGCTGTCTCTAACAGCTCTGAAATAAAGAACATGTGAATGTTTAATGGCATTTGACTAGCTCAACTGGTAGACCATGTTTACAATGCAATGTCATGGGTTTAATTCCCAGACAAAACCTGAATACAGATGTGTAGGACCCTGAAGCTACTTTGGATAGGTGTCTTCTAATGCATAAATATAAATACAGACACAAAACAACATATTTTGCACAATGATCCAGCTGCACTACTGTGTAGTTGCATAGTACCAGACTTTAGTGAGAACTGCTATGTGGGATGGAAACCTCTACATGTTCTGTACATCCTCGCCTGCGAGGCCCAATCAGCCATCACATGTAACAAAGTGTGTGTGGTTTTTATTATAGAACTTACAGTAATGGATACACCTGACGAGATGTTCAATCAGTTACTTCAACAAAAAAAATGCCTTCTATCACCCTCCCTGCATCTGCATTGACTCACAGCACTCTGTGTTTACACAAGAAAGCATTAAGACCTAATAGTACAAACCTGTCAGGGAGGCTAAGGCGCCCATCTCAAACACTTTTTTAAATGTCAAGATAAGTGAGTTAACTAAATAACTAAACTAAGTTTATATATTACACTAACTCATTTGTATTATAATTTAACATAGCTTAAATTCATGATCCGAGTCCTGAACCCCCACTTGTGTAACAATCTTGTGTAGCTGGACTGTTTTATGTAGGCTAACAGTGAAAAACAAGGACACTAACTTATGAATCACCATAAAATGAGTTTAGCGCTCAGGAGAGATGGTGCAGAAATGAGGAGTGTGTTTCTAAAAGAAGCTGCCAAGGTCATGAACAAGTTCTCTGACCTCAGCCTGGGTCACAGTGGTTACACCCAGCTGTCCAACAACTCTGTTAAACAACACACAGACCCTCAACAAGGGGTGCTGATGACCGGCACTTTGTTTCTGTTAACCCAGATAACAGTGTGGGGACATTTCCTGTTGTCATGGCAACCAGCCCATGACCTCTCAGCATCCGTATCTCGTTGTTTAGTTCTATTAATACATTTGTGTATGGAATGATCGCAGTCACTGTGGTTCCATCTACAATGTGCTGTTTGCACAGCAGCACATTACTACAGGAAAGTGTTAGTTCTCAGAGGTTGTTCATATATGAGCCAGCTGGGATTGTAGAGGTCTAATGTTTAATTTTGTGGTATTAAAATATTAAGTATCAAGTGTCAGCTATACAGCTGTCTTAAAGTTCCTTTGAAGTACAAATAGAAACAAATGAGTTATGTTTAAAGTGTAAACTACAAATATATAACTATAAACTGACTATAACTATATAATCACATGCCAAAAAAAAGCTGTACATCAAATTGTTTTGCACCATATTGAGGAGGAACAAAATGTTGACTCTGCCTCTCACGACTGGCTCTCATTTGGCAGCTTTCTAACATTCCTGTTATGTTTCTGTGACTTCCTCCACCTGGTTGGCACAGAGATAAAATTCTACGAAATATCTTTTCAGTTCTTATAATGGCTGATGACTCATCATCTGGCCTTGACCTTGAGCCTCTTCTACCTGTACTCTTCATAACTCACATCATAACACTCTGGTATGCTAGGAATGAAGACTGGGAACAATGAGCACCCAGAAACACTATGAAAATCCAGGCAGGGCAACTTCAGTATTTAGACAGTAACATTAGGAACGTTGTATTTATATAATAGCAGTTAAGCTTTTTGCTTGTTATTCCTTTATAACTTGTAGGAATCATTGCTTCTAAAAGGGCAAAAAAGGAACTAAAATGTCAAATTTAACATTTTACAATATTTTCTAAAAGAAAGAGAAGGTGATCCGAGAACAGGAGAGCAGGTTGGCACCAAGTAAATTGCCTTGTATCTGCCAAGTCTTGGATCTGATGGAATGCAGGTGGAATTGGACTATTGCTGATTGGATTATACCCTCATGAATGCCCTCATTCCAGCATAGCAATATCCCAGAAAATTAAGTAAAATGGTGGATTTTTGCAGGAGTTAACTTTAGCTAAATGTTCTCAGTGTCTTTTGAAAACAGCAAGGGCGGTGGACTTTGGGTTACTCTATTGGTGTAAAGCATGAACAGCTCTTATAGTAGTTCCACCTTCAACCACAAGAGCACAGTGTGGAGCAATGGGCTTCTGTCCCTGTTTGTGTGTTCCAAGATTATTATTATAGAATATATTTAGTGAGGCCATGTCTTACATTGTTATTTAACACCTTTTTCATTATTTATTGTGTTTCATTATTAATTGTTTTATTTTTTTGTCACTTGTGTAATAACCAAGACTTCCTCCAGTACATTACAGCTGAATGTCATGACTTGGCAGTGTTTTTGTCTTCCGCCTGAAATGAGTTAGTGTCACGTAACATAACACGTAACACAAGTTCCAACATATTTAAACACAGTTATGGCTTAACACAGCCGTGTGCTCATGTATGCACACATGCTTACTCATGCACAGATGGGGGTCTCATTCTGTTCCATTTCTAGAGGTGCAAGAAAAATTAAGTTCACCTTGACAACAGGGGCCATTAACACCGCACACACTGCCAACTCATTTGAATGGTCTTGACTGTATGACTAGCAGTGAGAAAGCTGTTATACCGTCATGATTTCTGGTGGTAAATTTAAGCAGTAAGGTAGGTTGTATCAGCAGTATCAGTCACAGCTAAAGGTCATTGTTAGACACAACATGTAGTAGAGTGCATTTCATTAACTTGATGTTTTATTAAGCAAATTTAAAACAATGCAACCGTATAAAATAGGCATTTATAGCATGCTGATTGGTCGCACTGTATTGAAAATATGTAAACCCTTATGGTAACCACTCTACTGTTATGTAAATTACTCTTGACATCCTTACAGCTGTTTTTGTTTGTGTCAAATTATTGTTATAATTTGGAAGTAAAATTTGTGTTTTGCAGATATAGTTTGTGATTGTAACCCTGTATGATTCAATGTTTGCCTTCTAATACCTGGTTAAAAGTCACAGAGCATATTACCTGAAATGTGCTGCCTAGTGCACTCTTGTTATAAATTGAAAGCTTACTTTTTAAAAGATTTCTGAGTGAAATAAAAATTGTGCCAAAGACAAAAAACGAAAAAAAGAGAAAACAAAAAACAGCAATTCTACAGTAGCTGCGATTGTTAAATGAAAACAACTGATAAATATGTGTCTTCTCACCAATGTTAATTAAAGCAGGTTGCAAGTAGGAGGCTGTGCTAAATAATATCACTGCATTAGATTCCTGTCAGGTAAAACTCCTCTCTACAGATCACAAGCCTTCACTGCTCGTCCCAGAGCACATTCACAGATTCTACTGAAGAAGGAATTAGACTAAACCCACAGAATTCAGATGAGCTGAACTGCAGGAGTGATAGAGAATCAGAGAGCTGCTCAGAGAGGCACATCTGCAGATAAAGCTTAATGCAGAGCAATATACGAGTGGCATCAATTTATAAGGATTTTATGGCTAATGGCATTATTAGCCATTAGCCTGAGATGATACCCTCTGAAAGCTTCTTGCGGTATTCAGACTAGTACTTCTGAGTCCTTTTGTGTCTGTAAACTGATGCATGGTGCACTTGTCTTAGTCAGACCTGCTTTGTAATGTATCTATAGAGCTGGGTTTGCTCTCAGGACAAGTGTGAAAGTTAAGCGATTCAACCTTGTGTTAATATTTATAAGAGTATCTTCAGATGCAATGGTGATGGATTGACAGAACTGACTGCGATGTTTAAGAGCAATTGTTTGTTCTACAGAGGCTTGACTCGATTGTGAGAAACAGATGATGTAATACAGATAATGTTTCTAGAAGGAGTGTCAGGGCATTCTGCATCAAACTGTGATGTATGCAACCAGTGTTTCACTAGCCTTCATGTAGCAGATTTTCAGTCATATTCTTCACGTACATAGACGTTGGAGATTTAACCCAGTGGCTCAGTTAAAACCAATTAACTCTCGAACAATATACAGCTTGTTTGATATGATTGGTGGGATGGACTCCTGTGCATTAGCAGTGTGCTTCTGGTCACCCTGAAGATATTTCAAAGATTTCAGAAAAAACACTCAATTATTTTGACCTTCACAAAAGTTCTGAGCTGGCTGGTGAAATTTCACCTCACACCATGAATCTCTGGTTAGAGCTGTCTAATGACAATGGGTTTTAATGCTTTTTGTAAGCTTTATCTCTGTTCCTTTGCTTTAATATAACACATTGGTGTCTTAAAGGGTTTTCACTGCCAAGTTACAAGAGGATAACGTAATTCCCAGGATGACATCATATTTGCATGTGCTTGTCTTGGGGCCCACGTCATTTCTGCCTGTTTTAGATTTACAATGGTTGCAAAGCTCTTTCAGCTTTTACAAAGCCTGGACTCTTAAATTCAGTGAAATAAGGATGGATGAGATGGGAAACCAGGACGGAGGCCCAAATGATACCTGGGAAAGGTCAACAACATTCCTAAAATCTCCACTGGGCCTTTTTTCTTCTATATTATTATGTAATGTATGAAGTATCCTTTCGACAATCTTAAGCTGTGTCAGACAATAAGCAGTTTGGCATTTAAACAACTTGGCAATATAAAAAAATATAATGACAACCATATTTTTAGAATAAACCACAAGAGACAGGGCCATTGTTTATCTAAATGTAAATTTATTAACATCATGATTACATACTATTTAAATGTGGGAATTTGGCAGACTATGCATAACACATTTCTTTCTGAATGTTTCATGTAAATACACAGTTAGAGGAGCTGAAATGGACTGTGTCCTGGACACCATTGATGCATTTCATGTTATAGATCAGAGAGAAATGAAATATCAGTTTACCTGAGAGAGAGAAACAGTAAAGAAAGGGTGAAAGACAATAAGCTGAGGGGACAGAATGATGGAAACACAAGAAGAGTGTTACAGCAGAGGACAGCATGAAGACTATTTCAGGACCATAAGGATAGTTTTTATGACAGTTTCTGTCCCAATCTCATTACTGTAAAGCAATAAATGCCAATTCATCACCATAATGCAGAACAAATCTCATTTTCTTGTATACTTAAATTATTAATATTAAAAAAGTCTGGTAAGAAAATATAAGTTTTTTTTCTTTTTTTTCATTATTTTTTCTAAAATATAACCAAGTTATTTATTCAGGTTTTATAAGATCCACCAGCCTACAGCTACAAAAAAAATGTATTGAATGGAGTTGTTGAGATTTAGACGGCAGAAGAAATAAAAGCAGGCAGCCGTGCAAACTGAAGTATGGAGCCCTGGGGCAAACTATAAAAAACAGAGAGGCAGCGACAGACAACAGAACATTTTCTGCATGTGAATCCCAATTAGCCACATAGCTCCCATCACAGTTACACAGACATGTAAGTGCCTTAAAATGTGTGCAAACAAGCAGGAGTAGGTGAAGCAGGCAGATAACCCTCCTTCCTCATCTTGCATGTGGTGGGAGTGAGCTGAGACTGATTGTAGCTGAAAGCAGTGTGTTTTGAACCAGAGAGGCAAGAAGGGAGGGTCTTGTACACACAAGAACACGCTCTGCACACACGCTGGATTGCTGGAGAGGGACAATGCTGTCCATGCTGCGGCAGCCGAATTGGTGACCGAGGAGAGGAATATAAATACACAGATAAAGCAGGATAAAGCAGGGAGGTGAGGGTCCACATGTGGCACTCCTGTGTGCTTTGGGATTGTAGTGCTGGTGGGGCTTGAGTTTAATGTCATGGGGAACTCAAGCAGTAAGAAGAAGACCCAGGCGAGCCTTAGCACTACTCACCGCACTAGAAGAGTAAAATCCATCTGGTACTTCAAACGTGTGGATAAATTCAAAGCAGGTAATGAAAGACTGCATGGAAGAACTGCATATTTTATTTGGCAAAGACAAGTGTTTGCTATTATAAACAAAGCTTGGAGTCTTATAATAAGTTGTGTGGCAGTGCATACATTTTCAGATTATATTTGATATTTTTGATATTTTGGTACTTTTAATTGTAAGCATGTGTCTGTACAGGTTATTTCTTATATGTAGGTAAATAGATATAAAATTGTATATGATGAAGATTAAAGTTTGTTATTTTGTCATGGAAAAGAAATATGGATCGATCACGAGATTATGGCCTATATATATATACTCTATTCACTTTATTCAACTGTATATGCTGTTGATATATATGAAATATCAGAAATATATGAAATATCAATACTAACTATATAGTTAGTATTGTAAAACATCTTTTGTGCCGACACGATTTTGCCATTATAGAAACATTACACATGAAAAGGGTAGAAATCATTGTGGCTGTTTGTTTTACATAGTTTTTATTGCCCTTACAAAACTGCACTATGTCAGTA